>JAKSZP010001924.1:0-51881 GCA_022478985.1 Massospora cicadina | reverse complement strand
AAAATCAATTGGACTTTTGATTCAAAGTTTTGATTTAGATAAACTTGTTAAATACCTGAATGACCACTAACCACTTAAAACCATTTAAAATATCAAAATCAGCTGAATATAAAACTGCTCAACTGTAACAATATAGCAAACACCATTGAAGTATATAGGATTTTCACTTGTTACATATAAAACTTTTTATTTTACTATTAAAATAATATTTTTTAAAACTCATAAACCTTCTTGGGCATGCACACAACAACTCACCAAGTTTTATCTCAATTGGATGAATGGTATAGGAACACATATGGGACATACATACAGATACACATTTATATATATATAGATATATAGTATCTTATAAACAAATATACTAATAATTCATTTTTATTAAATTAATTGATTTTATTGGGCAAATTATACTAAATTTACAGATCACCATCTACAATACTCATTTTATTAAGTTTAGATGATTTTATTGGTCAATGTATGCCAAATTTACTGATCACCATCTACAGTAATTCACTTTATTAGATTTGGTTGCTTTTATTAGTCAATCTATGTAAATTTTTTGATCGCTATCTAAAATAATTCATTTTTATTAAATTTAGATGAGTTTATTGGTCAAATTATGCAAAAATGAGCCATTTATAATGATTTAAGCTAGTCCCGCTATGAGCTCATACTGACTGAATTTTGATCCCCCCAGCCATAGGACATATCAAAAGTGCTTCGAAGCTATCGCTTCACCGATGACGGAAAAAGGTTTATCCGGAGTTGTCAAAGGTCCACAATTATGCATCGCTTCCGAGTCCATTTTGATATATTTACTAAATTAATGGGCATATACTTGACCAATACTTACAAAAGTAAACTGGGACCTAAGTTGGAGCATCCTCTATTTCTGGAGATATGATCATCCAAATTGATCCAATATTTTCAGAGTTATGCGCGAACAAACAGAAAAAAAGAAAAAACATATATACAGGTCGAATTGATAACCTTCTCCTTTTTCAAAGTCGGTTAAAAAGGATGGATTTTTTTTGAAAATCAGTGAAAGGGTTAATTGCAACCAAAATACTAGCTAACTAGTGGAATACCCGTGCTTCGCTACGGTGTTTATATATTACCAGATGATTCTAAATTATTTTAGTTTGCTTACCTCGATTAAACCAAATTATTTTAGTTTTTATATTGGTAAATAGCTATTAATAAGTTTAAAAACTATTCAACCTATCAAATATTCCATCCTCCAACCACTTAGCTAAAACCAATTAAGCCTGCCAAATTGACTAAACCATCAATCACTTACCTGAAACCATTGAGCCCATCGAATCAACCTAAATCCACCAACCACCACCCAGCCAAAACAATTGTTGAACTTTTAAATCAACCAACAACCAAAAAACACAAACCACTTACCAAAACCAATTAATTTATCGAACCAACCAATCACCAACTGCTTATTAAGACCTTCAAGCTTATTAATTAACCCAAAACCATCAACTGCTTGCCAAACCCATTTAAACTATCGAATCAGCCGAATATCAAACTTCTCAGCCATAACAAAATACCGATTTCCATTAAAAACATAAAAAATTTTCACTTCTTATATATAAAACTTTTTATTTTATTATAAAAATTAAAAATCTGGCTTCGAGGTGCACACGAACCCCCTCCCGTCCACCTATAGCCAAATTTTCAAAACTCTACATGTTGTAGTTTTAGCTGGGCATCATGCACACACATATACACACGTGCTTTTATTATTATAGATAGTTAAATTATTTTACTAGAAGTGATATTTGACTATTAAATACTCTTAATTATCGAGAAAGAGTTAAAAGGGAATTAAAAAGTCTTTTTTGCAGAATATTGTCTAATATTTGATTTGCCATTATAGTGAAAGCTTCTTTTTTAACCCTTTCAGTCATTTTCAAAAAAAATTATCCGTTTTTGACATGATAATATCTTTTAGCTGGACATCGTTTGAAACTTCCAGTTTACCATGATAATGTTTGTTATATAGTAAATATTAACATGATAATAATTTGTTATATATAGTAAATATATTTGTTATATAGTAAATATTAGTTATATAGAAAACATGATAATATTTGCGCAAAAGAAACAATCAGTAAGTCAGTAACCATAATAATGTTGCGTTTAGCTGGCAACTGAAAGACATTATCATGCTCTTAAGCTTTTACTATTTGGTAAACGGTACTTCCATTTTTTGGCCTTAAATTTGGCACGAATTTCTTAGCCGGCGTTCACACTTTTTAACCGACTTTGAAAGGAGGTTATCAATTCGACCTGTTTTTTTAGATGTTTGTTTGCACATAAATCTGATAATACTGGACCGATTTGGATGATCATCTCCAAAAATCGAGGATATCCAACCTAGGTCCCATTTTACTTTTGTAAGTATTGGGCAAGTATATATCTATTAATTTAGTTTATATATCAAAATGGGCTCGGAAGCGATGAATACTTGTGGGACTAATACAACTCCGGATAAACTTATTTTTATTAAATTTATATGAGTTTATTGGTCAAATTATGCAAAAACGATAACCATCTATAATGATTTAAGCTCGTCCCGCCATGAGCTCATACTGACTGAATTTGAATAGAATGCGCCTAAGCTATCCGAACGCTAACTGAAACCCTTAGACTCGATACTTACAATCTATATATATAAAACAAAGTCGTGTTAGTTACACTATTTATAACTCAAGGACGGCTGGACCGATTTTTATGATCTTTGCTTAGTTGGATTTGTCTCCGCCCCGAATAGCAGAATACCCATTAAAACATGGGAAAAATATAGTAAGTTAAAATTTTTATATGTAACAAGTGAAAATCCTATATATACTTCGATAGTATTCGCTATATTGTTACAGCTGAGCAGTTTGATATTCAGCTGATTTGATATTTTAAATGGTTTTGTTAAGTGGTTAGTGGTCATTCGGGTATTTAACAAATTTATCTAAATCAAAACTTTGAATCAAAAGTCCAATTGATTTTAAAAATACCTCCTCTAGCATAATCGGCTCAGCTTTTGGCTCTAAGCTTCAACTCTATAAAAGGTCAGTTGTTCGAATCTTGGCGTAATCTATATATATAAAAGCAAATATGTGTGTGTGTGTGCGCAATGTCCAGCCAAAACTAGAGCATGTAGAGCTCTGAAAATTTTGCTATAGGTGGACGGGAGGGGGGTCCGTGTGCACCTTGAAGCCCGATTTTTAATTTTCATAGTAAAATAAAAAGTTTTATATGTAACAAGTGAAAATTTTATATGTTTTTAATGGAAATCGGTATATTGTTACGGCCGAGAAGTTTGATATTCGGTTGATTCGGTAGTTAAATGGTTTTGTCGAGCGGTTGGTGGGTTTGTGTTGATTAATAAGCTTAATGGTTTAAATAAAGTTAGTGATTGGTTGATTTAATAAAGTTGATTGGTTTTGGTAAGTAGTCATGATTTTGGTTGTTTCGATACATTTAGTTTTGGTTTACGAAGCGGTTGGTGATTGGTTGATTTTTAATCTAATGGTTTTAGCTAAGTGGTTTAGTGGTTTAGTTGATTCGATAGGTTTAATTGGGTATGGCTGAATGGTTGGTAAATTTATATTGATTCAGTATAATTTGATTACTTAATTTTATCGATAACCATCTACAAATATAAAAATTATAAGATTATCAGATGAACTTTAAGCCCACAAACAAATCTGTGTTAAACTGGATATCAACAAGAATTAATCTTAAATTTTATTTACAAAAGAATCAGTATTTTAATCTGTTTATATAGATGCATTATCTCGAGCAAATAACCAAAAATCACCAAACTTGGCACAAGTATTCTAAAAGTTTGGGAACGGAATGCTAATATGTAATTGTTTAATAAAATCATATAAATTTAAACATCAGTTCTATATAAGATCTAGAACCTATATTTCTAATGGTAATTATATAGCAATTTGGCTGTATTTTCATATTCACTTAATTCAATAGTTTCATAGGCTTTGATATTTAGTTGGTAGTTTTTGGCTGTTTTGTAAGTTCAATAATTGTTTTTGCTGAGTGGTGGTTTATTTTTTGGTTGATTCGATAGGCTCAATAGTTTCAGATAAGAGATTGATGGTTTCATTAATTTGGCAGACTTAATAGATTTTAGCTAAGTGGTTGGAGGGTGGAATTTTTAATAGGTTAATTGTTTCTGAACTTATTGATAGCCATTACCAATATAAAAGCTAAAATAATTTAGAATCTGATTGATTTGATAAGTTTATTTTATTTGGCCGAGTGGTTGATGGTTTTTGGCCGAATCGATAGGATACAGTTTAGCTTTGGAGGTGATTAGTTATTGGTTGATTTGATAAGTTCAGTTAGCTTTAGCTGAGTGGTTGGCCTTTTTGGTTGCTTCGATTGAGCAATTAGATTTAGCCGAGTAGTTATTGCTTAACTATATATAAAATCTAAATTAATCAATTCGAATCACCTGAAATTCTATAAACACCTTAGCGAAGCACGAGTAACTCCGCTAGTAGTTTAAATAATGAGCGTTAGTATCGAAGTAGACACTTTTTAACCGACTTTGAAAAAGAAGGAGGTTATCAATTCGACCTGTATTTTTTAGATGTTTGTTCGCGCATAACTGATAATACTGGACCGATTTGGATGATCATCTCCAAAAATCGAGGATGCTCCAACTTAGGTCCCATTTTACTTTTGTAAGTATTGGTCAAGTATATGCCCATTAATTTGGTAAATAAAAAAATAGCCTCGGAAGCGATAGATTACAATTGTGAGTATGTTCATCGCTGGATAAACTTTATTCCGTCATCGGTGAAGCGATAGCTTCGAAGCACCTTTGATATGTCCTATGGCTGGGGGATCAAAATTCACAGTATGAGCTCATAGCGGGACTAGCTTAAATCATTATAAATGGCTCATTTTTGCATAATTTGACCAATAAACTCATCTAAATTTAATAAAAATGAATTATTTTAGATAGCGATCAATAAATTTACATAGATTGACTAATAAAAGCAACCAAATCTAATAAAGTGAATTACTGTAGATGGTGATCAGTAAATTTGGCATATATTGACCAATAAAATCATCTAAACTTAATAAAATGAGTATTGTAGATGGTGATCTGTAAATTTAGTATAATTTGCCCAATAAAATCAATTAAATTCAATAAAATGAGTTATTAGTATATTTGTTTATAAGATACTATATATAAAATATATACAATGATTTTTATTTTTAGAGAAATAGTAAGGGGTCAAAAAGGATATAAAAAGATAGTAATAGTTAATAAAAGTAGGAAAAAGAGGCACTTTTAAAAATGTACTAATTTTTTGAGGGGAAAAGAGCTGGGAATAAAGCTTTTTTAGGAAAAAGAACCTTCTCAAAAAAATTTTTTTGGGGAAAAAGAACCTCCTTTAAAAAAATTTTTTGGGAAAAAAGAACCTCCTTTAAAAAAAGCTCTAAAAAGTATGAAATAATTGAGAAATTAAGCCTACTCAATAAAACCCTTTTTGAAGTCAGCGCCATATTTTAAACTGAATTATAGAATTTTGCTCACAAATACAAATTATATCTTATGTCTGGATTGGGTCCAAGTGTAAACTATAAGCAACTTAATATAAATAGTATTGAGTATATAAGTTATAAATACCTATTATAACTCTGTTAAAATATGGCACGACTTCAAAAAATGGGTTTATTGAGTAGGCTTAATTTCTCGATTATTTCATACTTTTTAGAGCTTTTTAAAGGAGGTTCTTTTTTTCCCAAAAAATTTTGCAATCATTTTGGTCCTTGTCCTTAACATAAATATCTATAGATTTGGTCTTTGTTCGTAACATAAATTTTTGGTAAATTTGGTCCTTGTCCGTAACACGAATATTCGACAAATTTTGAAATGAATCTATATAAATCTTATTTTAATTGGACGCATATATGTGTTTTTAGATTTACATCACCCCCATCTTTTGGACGCATATATGCGTCGAATGATTGAAAGGGTTAAAGCTTCACTAGTGACATGAATTATGACATGTGACCTTGGTTTTATCCAAGTATTCATTTGCGGATAATTAGTTGGGAAGTTCGATATACTATCTGAACTCGAGTTTTTATACCCCATATTAATGATTTTAAATATGCTCGAAGTGCTTTAGTTCTAATTGTATAGTGGGTAGTCTAGTTTCCGTTCTTACTTAGATAGCCTTTTCATAGGAAGATTACTATTATCCGGCAATATTATTTGGGTATACTCTGATTAGAAAAGTTTGCATGGATAAACTCGGTAAAAATAGATGTTACATATGTTATTAGTGGATATTTAAGTACGTAAAGATAATTAGTTCTAACTAAAGTTTTAGACTAGCAGCCGTTATGATATATAGTAGTTAATTTGCAGATAGAGAGATTTATGGGTGATAATTTCTTTTCAATTGGGTCTTCAGTATACAATGCTACAAATTGGATGAGCTGCATCTGTGCTACTCTAACATTTGCATATATCATCTTATTAAGTAAGCTACAACTTTGACCATGCTAATCTAACTTTAGAAAAAATTTATCCTGCATGTGTAGATCGCGTCTCTCTTAAGCTTCAAACTGCAATAGCATTTTTTGATATCATTCGTCACCTAGTTAATATATATACGGACAATGCACAGGCAGACTTTTGCAAGTTTTTAGGGTTCCTTAACTTATTTTGCCTTCATATCAATACTTTTCTTAATGTGGCAATAGCATTTAACCTTCAAGTTGTCTATATCCAGGAGAAAGAGCCAAACGACTACTTTAAGTCACTACTTTATTCAGTTCCTTTTCTAACTGCTTTACTTATTGACTTAATTCCATTCTGTAAGTTTGTTATATATACTAATAATTTTAGTTTTTAATGGATATGGACCTAGCGTATCAGGCCGCTGTGGATTCAATAAAGACAATACTTCAGTCCATTTTATGGGGACAATGCTAATCTGTGTCACAAATAACCCTGGCTTGGTATATTGCTTTATAATAGCAATGTATGTTATAGCAAAATTAGCCTTGACAGAAGCTATACCAGATCCTATAAATGAAGAAGCCCAGAATCTTACAGGTGTGCAAGATCAAAGCTCAAGATATATTGTATCTAGAGTGTAAGTATTATATAAAACTACTAATCTAGCTAGAACACTCTATCCTTTGACAAGCTTCTTATGTCATCTTGGCTTGATTATAGCTTCCAGTTACTTTTTATTTACTAACAAAAAAGCGACTTTCTTATAACTTGTGATTTAATTGGTACAAGTCTTGTCGGTGCAGTTAACCTAGTATGCTTTGTGCTTGATCCCTATATACAGTATTCATGGCATCAAATCAAAAATAGTATATCAAGTAGAATTGACAACTCAGAGAGAAATTATTTACTTAGATCTAATCTATCAACGGGATCAAATACATCCGGCTTGAGATATACAATAAATCAAGAAAATGTACAAAGCAGTTCTCAGTCTAACAGCAGATGTCATGTTGCCCCTATTCCAATTCCTGGAGCAAGAGATCCTGATGAACTTAGAAAAGAGGTGTGGCATACAACAGATCTCCACCTTCATCCCAAATACTTCTTTAGAACCAAGTTCTAATTATTTTTTTTAGTACTAGATGGTCCCAAGCAAGTTCTAATTATTAAAATTCACATTTTGGCTATTTCTTTTAATTTTTAGGCTATATTTTTTATATTATATTGTATTTATTATAAATTAAAATAGGTTCTTTATGATTTTATCTCATAAATGTGACGATACGGGTTGAACCGATCGTCCCATTTCGACTCGGAATTCGGAATCCGAATCCCGAGTCGAAACGCCTGGGGGTTTCCGGCTGAGGTCGGCTCGGCACCAGGGTTGTGCCCCCTCCGAGCCATTCTTTAGGATCTAAAGAGCCTAAGTATGGCCTGGGGAGGGTTCCCCGAAGGACGACCTTAAAAGGTCGAGCCCGCACCATTCCGAACTTCAGTTCGGAATTTTGCAGCTTCCTTTGCCGTTTAGGCCTTATGCCTTAACTGGAATTTCGCGGCGCGACAAGGTTTTATCGCGTGAACAAAACCTTGAGCTTCCGGGGCATTGGCCCTCCCCGGTTGCTCACTTTTTCTTGTTGCGCTCGCGACGCCAGTGAAATGCTGGGTATCACTCGCTCGCCATTTTTATTACTTAAAAATAAAATGTTATTTCAGGGGTTTGCATCCTCGCTTACCTGGCGTTCTTTTTTCACGTTCGAGATTTCCTTAAATTTCGGAGGTTAAGACGGGTTGGTATTATCCAACTCTAATAGCTTACCTCAGTGGTCCAACTTGGGTGTTGGGCCTATTTCGGCGTCGATTTACGGTGCCGAGCGCAAGGCGTCTGGCGAACGGAATCTGGGTGGTTCCGTTCGTTACAATAAACAGAACGAATAATGTTTCTATAGTAAGTTAAAGCTTTTCTAGGCTATTTTACTATCAGATTAATCTTAGCCAATAGGCTTGAGAAGATTGTACTATCAGATTAACCTTAAAAATTATATTGCCAAATGATGTTACCTATAAAAGTTTACATTAATAGTTATTATTATTAGATGTACTGCAATCTATAACAGATATTATAAAATTATTTTATATAGTTACTCATGATTTGATTCTACTATATAGCTTCATTAATCAACGATAAGATCATTAAAAAGCCTTTATCAGCAATGTAAGCTACTACACATATATATAATATAGTTTCTTATAATAAGACTAACATTATAAGTAAATTTTAATTTTTATTATCTAATTTAAAAACATAAAGGGTGGTTAGCCGAGCAGGTAAAACTACTTCCACCCTAAGGTAGGCTTTGAGTTCGAAACCTGTACTGGCTAGAAAAATTCGCGGTGTGGTATATTTGTCCCAAGGTCAACCCACCTCAAATATTTTTTTAATTTAAAAACATAAATACCTCAACATGTGAAGTTATCAGATGTTAAATCTACATAGGTGATACATAATAGCTAACATTTTAGAATAGTACTACTCTTTCATAACAAGAAAAAATATCTTGAACACAGTATATATAATGTTTATAGGCTGTTGAAATTCAGGGGTTTTTGGTTGCTTGCTGGTGCTTAGTACCCTGAATTTCAACAATTTGCGCAGAAGAAATTCAATCTCTATTTATGAAATAACTACTTTTTGAGGGGACTTTGCAGACCACTTATATAAAAATAATAAACTTATATAATACTAAAAAGCTGATTTTTATATAGTTTATTAGTGGGCATGATGGGTTGAAGAGAGACCTCTATTATTTAGTAGCTGCTTAGTGTTTAAACAATTTGAGGTTTATAGTGAGTTGACTGAAGAATTCAGTATAGGCTACAAACATCCAAATTTGAAAATATGAGGTTTTGACCTATCAGATCTATCAAATCTTGCTTTGCTTCAATGGATGGTTGCAGAAGGGTCAATAGTAGGTAGACCAGTCTGTTAGGTAAGGATTTGATATACTGGAACCAATTGCCATTGGGAAAAATTTTGCACCTGGTGGGACTCCCTCCAAAGCTATAAAAGGGGTGGTCCCCATATAGGCGGCTTGACTAAATTATTCTGGAACAAGGGGGACCTCAGATGGGCTCACTTGATTCTGCTGCTTGGTTGGAAAAATATGACTACTTAATCTCATGCTATTTAGCTGAGAATCATTAATAAATATATTGCCCCAATTTGATGGGTTCCACCAAGAATCAGCCAGAATATGCCAGACATTTGCCATCCCAGCCTCAAGATAAGAATGTTTTGGGTCAAAATTGCTGCAAGGGGGAAACATCAAGCATTTACAAGTTTTCAATGATGATAAGAGTGATTTAAATAGGTATTATGATTTTATTAGCCAAAAGACCCTGATCAATTCTCAGTGGAACCCCACAATTTGTGGTAACATATTTATAAATATTAAATGGGCAAATAACACAAAGTTGGGAAGTTGAATTTCCCCAATTATGAAGGGGAACCCAAGGATTCCATTGGAGGTTTCTCTCTAAGCCACATAGCATTTAAAGCTAACACCTAAGTGGGGACCACCCTCTTTTATAGGCTTGGTGGGGGTCCCCCAAAATGCAATAATTTTCTCAAAAGGGGATTGGCTAAAATATAAAATTGGTAACCCATGGTTACATATTGCCTACAACTAATTTTTTATAATAAAATGACATGATAGGGGAACCAACCCCAAGGATAAGGCTGGGTGACAGGAGGCCCAGAAGGTGAAGCTTCAGGCCCTCCCTGAACTCAAGCACACATTAGATCAACGTTAGGTACAAGCCAAATATGCCCAGGTTGGTATTAGTGAGGTCCATAAAGCTCAGCCCTTTGCATCAGCCCAGGTGTTAAAACAAACAGTTTATTCAATTAACAATGATGATTCAATTCAGTTGATTGAGAAACGGGGGTTCAAAACCCATTCCATTTATAAAACTATGCATTCAGGTCAGATACAACTTCAATCAATTACTTGAGTGGTGGCAGTTTTGGTGTATTCTATCAATTTGGATGGTAGTGTTTGCCTATTGATGAATTGGTGCTTGGGACCGCTTTGGCAGACCCCAAATTACTCAGATGAAGTTTAAATTTGTTTTCTGTGACTAACATACCTTTTTTTTAGTACTAGATGTGTGACTAACATACCTTGTTGGTTGACTTTTCCCAATAAAATTTCACTTTTTTCCATTTATTAAATGTCTTCTTGGATGATCCTGTGCATAACCACTTTAGGGAGGTCTCATGCTATGTTAACTATTTCATTTTGAATACAATTAGTTTATCCTGTTGTGCACCATTGGGTTGCCCAGGTTCCCTCCAACCTGGGATGCTTACCCCTTCTTCCCTTGTGCACCGCATCACTTTTGGTTGGTTATTTTCTATTATGATTGCACTTTCCTACTTAAAGTATTATTGCTCCAGCACCCTCTGCTGGGCTTTAGTACTTTTTGTACTAATGGCTAGTTTTCTGGTGTTGGACCTGTGCACCGTGCACCTCCACACTGAAAACAGAATAGTTATAGACACTCTCCTTACATTAGTTGACCAACCCCTTAATTTTATGTGCACAAATTTTTTCCGTGTGAAACTTTTCCAAAATGCAAATGGTGGGTGCCAGCTGTGGGCTTTGGCTGTGGTCAGCCGCACCGCTGTTTCCTCTTTTTCCCAAAGGTTGGAGCATCTCAGTGTTATTTTGGCTGCCTTCAACTGGAAAGTACCCACTCTTCATGCTTGTACCTGGTGGATACAGATGCTTCTGAGTCCAAAAGTCATAATTCACCAACTTTACACCAAAATTCACAAAATCAATTTAGATAAATGGGGTTTACTTTGGCAGCACGTTTTGAAGATGCTAGCGGAATTGGTGCAGAGGGTTCTGGGGGTGTTGGCCTTGGATAATGTCAGGCATTCTGTTGCTGTTATGGGAATAGGGTCATTCACATCTAAAAACGCGTTTTATAACAGAAACACTATGTATACCTCTGAACCATATTTGCTCTCTCATAGCTCAGATAAGGAACCTATTACTATGTACCAAATCACCCCAGAAAATCCCCGCTTGACCTCTTCCATGATTTGCAGCACTCAGAAAGTTGAAAAGAAACTGCGTTTACAATATGAAAATGTTTATGCCCCTGCTAAAGATATGTTGGGATATGTGGCCTCAGTAGTAAGAGTGGCCAGTTATCCCTCTCTATTCTTTTATTCAAAATCATACCAGGGTGACATGTTAATGCCTGATGAAGAGTTTGGTGGTTATTTTACTGGCGCTTTCAGCTTTAAATAAAGACCATTCTGGGTATTTTATACTGACTGCTGCCATTTCATCCTCTTAAGGGAAATTCAACAACACTATTCTGGTGGATACTGGCACCACTGAAAACTTTATGCTTCAGAGCCTAGCTGACTATCTTGGGCTGAGTTACTTGCCAAGTGGTATGGTTAGGGGAGGTGCGTCCCAAGGTATTCCCACTCTGAAGATCATTAGGACAGTGGACTATCAGGTTGGCAAGTACAACTTGTCCAATCACTTCCAAGCTATCAAAAACCTTTTGTACCTTATCGTCTTGGGTGTGGAGTGGTGGCGGAAATTTGACATTAGAACCAACTTGAAAGAGAATACCCTATCCAGAAACATCAAATAATGGCCGCATGTTAGTTGTTCCTTTGTCAGAGGAGAACACCCATGGCGAAATGCCCCACTGGCCCCACCTTCACACTCTTAGACTTGCTTCTATGCTGAAGCCCACCGTGGAGGTTCCCCTAACTTATTGATTAGAGGGTTTGGAATCTTCTTTTAATGCCACATCTGCTAATGCACTACCTGATCACTCTGAGTTCAATTGTGAGTTCAAGCTCACTGTGGATCTGGTGCATATTTCTTCTCTCATTTACCCATTGACCATCTGGGAGAAAGAGGCGTTAGATGTGTGGGTGAAGGAGCAGTTAGCCAAAGGCGCGATTTTTCAGCGTACCTTCCCATTATGCTCCCCACTTCTCTTTGTTGAGAAGGCTGATGGTATTCTACGCCCATGTATAGACTATGGAAACCTCAACAATGTCACTGTACCAAATCTACTCCCATCCCTTTAGGTTCTCAGATTGCGACTATGTGGAGAAGGCTAAGGTTTTCTCCAAGCTGGATTTCCTCAATGCGTTCAATCAGATTGGATTAAAAATGGACAAGAGTGGTTAACCATATTTTGTACCAGAAAAAGGGATTTTCCAGCTTTGGGTCATGCCCTTTGGGCTTAAGAATGCACCTGCTATCTTTCAATGCCGCATTGATGAAGCGTTGAGGGACTTGTTAGGGGTATGTGCGTTTGCTTACATGGATGATATACTAATGCTTTCCACTGATCATGAGTCCCCTGCTGTACACCTTTGGAAAGTGGTGGAGAGGTTGAGGGCCACCAACCTTACGCTCAAAATCAGTAAATGTAAGTTATTCAAGTCCCAGGTCACTTTCTGGGCAATGTCATGTTTTACCAAGGACACATGATAACTCTGGACAAGGAGAAGGCTAAATGTGAGTGGCTCACCCCCATCCCAGTCAAGGACTTGAGGAGCTTTTAGGGGATTTTACATTCCTCAAGAAGTTTACACCTAATCTTTCTGAGGTGGCAGCACCCTTATATAAGGCTAGTGGTGCAAAGGTGCTTCAGTGGTCCCTCATTTTGGAGGATGCTTTCCAAGCAGTGAAGTGTACCCTGCTGTCCACGTCTGTCCTTCTTCATATTGACCCTTCAAAAGAGTTCATTGTGTTTACTGATGCCTCCAACTTCGCCATAGTGGCTGCCTTGTTACAAGTAGGCAAAGATGGGATAGAGCATCCGGTGGGATATTTTTCTAGAAAAGATGTCTTTGCCTGAGTTGAATTATGACGTTTATGACAAGGAGTTACTAGCAGTGGTGGAGGCGCTGACTTATTGGTGTCACCACTTGCATTGCTCCTCCCAAGCTTTCCAGGGTATGTACAGATCACCATGCCTTGCTGCACTACCGCGCGCCTCATGTCCTAACCCCATGGCAGACCTATTAGCATGAGACCCTTGCCCAATTTGCATTCTCTTATGAGTTCACCAAGGGCAAGGATAATGGTTTAGTGGATGCTTTGAGCTGCAATTTTCTTTAGCTCCTGATCCCAAGAAGTTAGAAGTTCATAACACACAGTTGATAATTCCGCCAAATAAAATTGTGTCCCAACTTCCCTCTCCCCCAGCCAACGGGCCAGCGCTCACACCTCTGGAAAATGCAGCAAAATATAGTATGTTCAGAAATGTAGTCCTTTCTCAGCCAGTATCAGCTAAATATACTATGGTACTTTCTAAGAGCGCTTTTAATCAAGAGGACCTATTCAGGGGTTATCACGTGAAGGATGAGATGGTGTGGTTTCAGGGGCGCCTATGGATTCCTGCTGAACCACTGCACCTGGAAATCATCTGGGACCATCATGATGGACTCACCATTGGTCATCATGGGAAAGCAAAGGCCTTGGAGTTAATATGATGCACCTATGATTGGAAGGGCTTGCCTGCTCAGGTGGGACGGTATTGTAAAGAGTTCTTGATCTGCAACCAAATGAAACTAAATCGTCAACCTTTAGCAGGGTTGTTGGTACCGGTTCAGAAGGCTTAAGGGCCATGGACTTCCCTATTAGTGGATTTCATTGTGGAATTATCTGTCTCTGATGGTTATGATGCCATCATGGTGGTGGTGGACCATTTTACAAAGTTCTCCCACTTTATTTCTTACAGAATGAAAATAACCGCAGCTGAGAGGGCTGAGCTCTTTGTCACCCATGTGTTTGCGCTTCATGGGGTTCCCCAAGAACTTATCAGTGACTGGGGACCCCAGTTTACCTCAGTCTTTTGGGAAGAGTTATGTAAGACTCTTCAGATTTGCCCTTGCTGTTTGACTGCAAATCACCCCCAAGAAGATGAGCAGACTGAACGAGTGAACCAGTGCTTTAAACAGTTCCTGCGGTGTTACACCGCCACAGATCATTCAGATTGGGTTTCTCACCTTCCCATGGCCCAATTTAGCTACAATAACACTTTGCATTATTTGATTGGTTGTTCCCCCTTTTTTGCCAACTATGGTTTTAACCCTGCCTTTAACATGGAGTTCATCTTTGGATTTAAAGTTGAGGTGGTGGTGAACTTTGCATAGACTATCAAGAAGGTCCACCTGGGGGTTTCCACAAGTTTGGAGGCGGCAATTCAAGTTTATAAGGAGAAAGCTGATGGTAAGCGCTGAGTGGGTCCAGCGTACAAGGAAGGGGATCTTGTGATGCTTGATGCTCATAACATCCCTATCAAGCAGCAATGCAAGAAGCTGGGGCCAAAGAGGATTGGCCCTTACCGCGTTGTTAGAAAGGTGGGCCATGCCTCATACCAGTTAGATCTTCCTTCTTCATTTTGGATCTTCTCTGTCATTCATGAGAGCAGATTGATGTTGTTTGAGGACCTCCAACCAGAGACTCCTGAGGCCTATCTCATGGATGGGGAGCCAGAGTGAGAATTGGATAAAATAGAAGCCTCCCGCCGTGTTAAAAGAAGACTTGAATATGGTATCTTGGAAGTGTTTTGACGCAGCAGAGAACAGTTGGATCACAGCGCGTGACTGTGTGCATTTCCAAGATCTGATTAAAGCCTTCCATAAGTGTTTCCCCCAGGACGCTGGATCTCAACCCAAACCAACCGTCACTTCAATGAAGTTGGCCCAAGCCCAAAAGTTTTTTTCATAGTGCAAGCCCCTGAAGGGGGGTTGAGCCCCGTCAGAGGGAAAGGGTAATGTCATAAAGAATGACATGATAGTGAGCACCAACCCCAAGGATAAGGCTGGGTGACAGGAGGCCCAGAAGGTGAAGCTTCAGGCACTCCCTGACCTCAAGCACACATTGGCCAATGATGGGTACAAGCAAAAAATGGCTGGGTTGGTACTAGTGAAGTGCAGAACGCCCAGCCCCTTGAGTTGGCCCAGGTGTTAAAAAACAGTTAATTCAATTAACAATGACAGTTTAATTCAGTTAATTGAAGAACGGGGTTTGAAACCTGTTTCATTTATGAAACTACATGTTTGGGTCAGATACAACTTCAATCAATTACTCATTTGAAGTTGGTTTCAGTGTATTATACCAATTTGGATGGTAGTGTTTGCCTATTGGTGAATTTGTGCTTGGGACCGCTTTGACAGACCCTGAATCACCCTGACAAAGGTTAAATTTGTTTTCCATGACCAACATTCCTTGTTGGTCGACTTTCCCAACAAACTTTCCCTGTTTTCCCACTTTCTATTATGTTATTTTGGATGATCCTGTGCACGGACCCCTTCAAGGAGGTCTTGTGCTATGTAATCATTCCTTTTTTGAATACAATTAGTTTATCCTGTTGTGCACTGTTGGGTTGCTCACGTTCCCTCCAACCTAGGACACTTAACCCTTCTTCCCTTGTTCACCGCGTCACTTTTGGTTGGTTATTTATTATGATCACACTTTCCTTCTTAAAGTATTATTGCACCAGCACCCTCTGCTGGGCTTTACTTTTTGTACTAAAGGTTAGTTTTCTGGCGTTGACCCTGTGCACTGTGCACCTCTACTCTGGAAACAAGAGAGTCATAGACACTTTCCTTACATAATTCCCCATCCATCATTCAGCCAAAGTGAAGTGAGTTTTCTGAGCTTTGATAGATTGAAATTATATATTTCCTAATTCAGATAATACCAATCTATTCCAAATGTACCACTGATTTTCTTTCAACCCTCAATATAGTTTAAATACTGAGAGGTACAATATTAAGGGGTTTGTTTTTCTTTTCTCATACCTACAATAATAAAAACATATAAAACCAAATTTTTGTTTTAATAGTGTTTTTAGCTTAAATTAAAAAATTTGGTTGTGGAATCCAGTGGCAACCAGCACCAGAGAGCACACAGCTAGCTGGATTCTCACAGAGTCTTATGGCCAATTTCATCCAAATTATGAGCTGAAGCACTCTTACTACAATATCAGATTTGTAATTATCTGACATAAGCTAAATTTTGCCTTAAGCTATATTATCAAAAGGATAATATATATTTTGCAAATATAAATACAAAAAGACTAGCTAGTAATTGAAAGTTTATTTTGAAATAGGTAAAAAAAGAGAAATATTTTATTAATAAATATCTATAATTTTATTTGAGGTGGGCTGATCTTAAGACAACTATGTCACACCAAAGAGAGGGGGAGAATATAAGATAAAGGGGCCACAACATAAACCCATGTACCAGGGAAAAAATTGTGGGAAGTGTTCCCATAGAGCCTGGCAGTGTTGGAGAAGGTTCACTTGAGCTGCTCAATGTTTTTTCACTGATGTTGAGGCAGGCTTGCAGTTCCAAATTGATATTTAAGAAGGGGAGCAGAAGCCAGCTCTGCACTATCCTTTGAAATTAGTGCAGAATCGCTTCACCAAAAAGCCAAATGTTAAATGAATTAATTATACTTTTGTTGAAACAATTGCTAAGTTTGATGGGATTTGGGGCCAAATTTTGAATTTCCTCAAGATAGATAGTGTGAATTGTCCATAAAGATAATGCCAAAAATGGCTGCTAGGAGCAATCTTGGGATGGGTGAGTCAATAATAGATGCTGTAGAATTTGCAATCAGGCAGAGTTTGGTGGGCACTCAGTTGGGTGCCATCAGTGGACAAACTAGTTTCTAATCAAGTTGGGCCGCTGGAAATTCTTTTAACCTGTGCAACAGGGTATCTTTTGTACCACACACTTTACACGGTTCTTGGGTTAAGATGGGCCTCTCAGCTGTTCAGTAGGCCCTGTGTGTAAGCATTGTCAGATGTGTGCCCTAATTTTTGGGTGGAGCAAATTATGTGTTATTGTAACGGTCAAGACATTGCCTGACCATCACATTGCTCTAATCTTCCCTAGGGCGATAGTTGAGGCCAAGGAAAAGGGGCTCAACAGCTACAATTTTTGAAAATGGCAATCTGATGAATCAGATGCCTCAAAATTAAATCAAAATATAAAGTGTGAGGCTGACGAGGAAGGAAAGCCTCAAAAATGGCACTCTGTCCAACCAGATGCCACCAAATCAAATATTATCAAATGCAGTGATGAGTTATCAGACCCTCAGACATAAATTTCTGGCCAACCAGTTACAGCTGAGTTCAATGCCCCAAAGTGTATCAACAAGGATGAAAACCCTTGAAAATGGTGCTCTGGCCAACCAGATGCTGCCAATTCAAATATTACTAGATGCGGCAACAAGGGATTGGACTTTACTCAAATTTCTGGCCAATCAGGTGTGGCCAAACCTGAAGTCCTTGAGAGTATTGACAAGAATGAAAATCCTTGCAAATGGCGCTCTGTCCAACCAGATGTCGCCAAACAAAATATTACTAAAAGGGGCAATGAGGATAACCCTCATGAATGGCGCTCTGGCCAATTGGATGCTGTTAAAACCCAGTTGGCAATATTGAGGAATATGGGTGAAGAGAATGACCTGGGCTTCAAGAACAAATTGAAGCCAAAAATTAAATGCAGAAAAGTTTCTGTAACCCTAAGGGTACCCAGTCCTAATTTGAGAACGGGCCTCAGCAACAGAATTGAGGGTCTAGATCCTTGAGTTATGCCTGCCATTGAGAAGACACTTGTGGACTCTGCGGGGAACAGGATCCGCTCTTCCCCCTAAGCTCAGTATAAATCTGAGCTGGCAAAACTGTGTTTAGCAGTTTTTATCTTCTAGAATTTCCCAATAAGCTTAAAAATATTTAAATAAATTTTCGAAATCAGAAATCAGTTTTATTGAGGCCATAGAGGAAACCACATATGGACAGCATCTCAGACTTTGATAAGGCTATTCAGTCCTTATACGCTCTCTCTGGTGGTCAAACCCTCCTGTTGAGCGCCAGCATAGTCCTGACTGTAGCCCAAACCTTCTTAGTAAAGTGGTTTCCACATAGTCAGCTTAGGGACATTTCCACAGCAGGATTGTCCTGCCTGTGGGCGCTTACCTGGGCACTCTTACCTAACTGCTTTGTGGCAGTGTTCAGAGACCCTGTCCGTCACATTAGATGAAACTCATTTAACTTGATATCTTTATTCCTGGATATGGTGGACAAGCCGTCAGAACGCGCCCTGCCTGCGTGGTATGAACACCCAACCACATTTCTGATGGTCATCTTCTCTCTCCTATTCCTCTTAAGAGAAGTCGCCCATTTCCTTCCCTCCAAGGGACATGTCAACGTCTACTCTCAATCTGAGCAGCCCGCATCAGAATTTCGACAGGCCCTCACCCCAGGGGAGCTGAGCACTCTACATGCCACCTTCTCTCGTGTGAAACTTCAGGCCTGGCTGACCATGGCATCAGGAGGAATGGCCCCAGTGTCACTCCAGATTGCCCAGATAGTGACCTCCCTGCCCAGAAACCTAGCAGATTGGTTCACTGAGCTACTGGAATTCCAGTCAGTGCTCCCTCCCACCTTGGATGAATGTCTCCAGTTGGTTGAGAGAGCAGCTACACCAAATGAATCCCAAGACGCAGCGTGGTCCGCCCTTCTAAACCTCACTCAAGGGAAGATGTCAGTCATGGAGTACGCCCAAGTGTACCGCCCCTTGGATAAGGCGGCCAAGGTCACCTATACCCATATTGCATGGATGTTCCGCCAGAACCTCCGCCCTGATATCCTCACTGCCTTGGCTGCCAATCACCTGGGAGCTACCCTTGATGAGGAAATTTCAGTTGCGACCCAGGTGGAGGGCCAACTAGCGTTAGCTCAAGTGAAGTCCATCCTGGGGTACAACATGGGAAGTTCTGCAGCCACCGGGCTGAGTATGAGCCAGTCTCCAGCCCCTCGCAGGAGTCCTCACAGGGATCGCCCTCCAGCTCCACCAATGGGGTAAACACTTTGAAGAACCCCAGAGAGGGAAACCCCAGTCCCTCCTACAACTTCCGCCCTACTCCTGCGCGCGTTGCTACTATCAATAAAGGAAATGCCTCAACTTATATCTACGTCCCCTATTTGTTACAGCTTTGGGGAAGAAAGGGGAAGAAAGAGGATCAACTTTGGGCGCTGGTGGACACCAGAGCAGAAGACAACTATCTGGACTAAGGGTTAGCAAAAGAAATGAGGCTGGAGATGGAATGGAAGGGAGCCGTGACGCTGGCAGACACCTCAAAAACGGTTGGCAATTGGAAGGTCAAAACCCAGGTGCTGCTGCGGCAGGGGCCTCACACCTTTCAAGAATCATTCAGTGCTATTAAAAATCTGCCACATCCCATAATCCTGGGCATGCAGTGGTGGCACAAATACTCCCCTCAGTTCAAACTTCAGGAGCGCCTGGTCTTGCTACATCCCAGGAACCAACCTCCAGTGGCATTAGATTTCTTCACCACTGGCGGAGGGAAGCCTGGGGTGAACGCAGTAGTGGGGCTGGAGCCAGGGGTGGACATTTCTCAACGAATTTCACACATATGTCCACCTGTTCCAGAAGAACCAAGCTCCCTCCACCACCCCAAATGGTCCTTTTCCTTTCATCTTCAAGTTCAAAAAGGACGCGGAGTTCCCCAAGGGTTGTCCCATCTACCCTTTGAAACTTAAGGCGAAGGCTGCCCTGGAGGTCTATGTCAAAGAAATGCTAGAGCGTGGGATGATTGTTCCCTCCAAATCTCCAGTGGTGTCACCAATACTCCTAGTCCCAAAAGCAAGTGGCGAGCTTCACCCGTGTGTGGATTATTGGCGGCTGAACACAATAACTGAGTCTGACCCCTACCTCATCCCTCTGATGGAGACCATCTCCCAGATGATCTCAGGTAGCCAGGTTTTCACCAAGTTGGACCTGGTCGATGCGTTCAACCAAGTTCCTGTAATTGCAGAACAAAAACAGTATATGGCTTTCAAGTGCCACTTAGGGGTCCTTGAGTACAAGGTGATGCCTTTTGGCCTCAAGAACGCCCCAGCAGTATTCCAGCATACCATAGACAACGCCCTAGGAAACCTGATTGGGAAATGTTGTGTGGCATATATGGATGACATTCTTGTGTTCTCCAGGACCAAAGAGGACCACAAAGGCGATGTGCTGAGCGTGCTGGAGGCCCTCAACAAGGCGGACCTCCGCTTGAAGCCATCAAAATGTGAGTTCTACAAGGACTCTGTCTCTTTCTTAGGGAACGTAGTCTTCTAAAGGGGAACAGCCATATGCCCTGACAAGCTGAAGGCAGTGAGGGAGTGGCCGGCCCCTAAGGATAGAACGGGTGTTAGAAGCTTCCTGGGCGTGGTGAACTTCCTGAGAAGGTTTGCAAAAGACCTCTCCAAGATGGCGGCACCCTTAACCCATCTGACAGGGCAGGTGCCGTTCCATTGTTAGAAAATGATGAGAAAGCCTTCTAAACCATCAAGGAGAGCCTCATGAAGGCACCAGTACTAGCTCACCCTGACGCCAACCGCCCTTTCATAGTGGAGACTGACGCCTCCAACTTCACGATTGGGGCAGTCCTGCTGCAAGAGGGGGAAGATGGGGTATACTATCCTATAAGCTACTTTAGCAGAAAAATGCTGCCCGCTGAGACAAACTACCCTGTGTATGACAAGGAGCTCTTAGCGATTGTATCAGCCTTGGAGGAATGGCAGCACCACTTACTCTACGCCAGACACCCCTTTACCATCAGAACAGACCACTGCGCCCTCAAATTTTATAAGAGTCCAAAGCGCATGAACCAGCGCCAGGCCAGGTGGCACCTAGAGCTGGCGTCCTATGACTTTAAGATTGTGTACAAGCCGGGGGAGAGCAACCTCATCCCAGATCTCCTAAGCAGGGACCCAGGAAAGTCTTTCCCAAGGGAGGAGCTGGATGCATACAACACCACAACTATGTTTCCCTCAAATGTGTTCACTGTCATCCAGAATGCCACCCAGGAATTGAAGGAAAAGCTCCGGGCCGCCCAGAGAAGCTCAAAGTATGGGGCCACACTGTGGAAGGATCTGGAGGAGGGGGGGAGAATGAGCAACATAGAAATTCCTGTAGAAGGAAAGGCCTTATTCTCCACAAAGGGCGCCCATGGCTGCCCACCCATGAGCTCCAGGAGGAGGCGATAAGCGCTTTTCATGACCACCCCTTGGCGGGACACCCTGGGAAAGAGAAAACTATAGAGCTCCTGGCCTGGAGGAACTCCTGGCCAGGGATGCCCAGCGCCATGAGGGAGTACATCCAAAAATGTGTAACATGCTCTCGTTCCAAGCATGCTATGCAGAAGCCTTTAGGAAAACTCAAACCCTCCAGATTGCGGAAACGCCATGGTCCTCACTGAGTGTGGATTTCATAACGGGGTTTCCAAAATCAAAGGGGTATGACGCTGTGACAGGTTGTAGTAGACAGAATGACCAAGTACGCGGAATTCTTTCCATGTAATTTCAATATCACAGCAAAGGGCATGGCGGATATCTTTGTTAATGAGGTGTTCGCCCGCCACAGTCTACTGGAGGAGATAGTATTGGATAGAGGCCCACATTTCATCACCTGATTCTAGCAACACCTTCTCGAAAATCTTCATATCAAACCGTGCAGATCCTCAGCTTACCACCCGCAGTCAGATGGCCAGATGGAATGAGTTAACCAAGTCCTCGAGCAGTATCTACGATGCTACATGACTACACAACAGGAACGCTGGATGGACTGGCTAAGACTAGCCCAATTTGCTTATAATAACTTAACCCATTCATCGATGGAAATGTTGCCATCTATGGTGAACTACGGGTTCCACCCAAAGATGGTGGAAACCCACCCCAGAGGTCCAAACCCAGCGGCTAATGACTTGGCAACAGAAATGAAGGAAAACCTGAAAACCCTAAATGCAAATTTAATCAAAGTGATAGAAATGCAGAAGAGGAAGGCTGACACTCACCAATCCAAGGCCCCAGTGCTAAAGGAAGGAGACCTAGTGATGATCAACGCAAAAAACTATTCAGTTCCGGCAAGCTGTAGGAAATTTGGACCAGTCGCCCTGGGCCCATTCAAGGTCCTCCACCAGGTAAACAAAGTGGCGTACAAGCTGGAGTTTCCCAAGGGATTGCAGGCACATCTGGTACTGCATGTCTTACAACTGAGGAAGTTCAAAGGCCCTCTCCCAGAGAAACTGGAGCCAGTCCACTCAGGAAACCCAGGAGAGGCAGAGTATGAGGTGGAAGAAATCTTGGAGATGATAATCTCTCAGAAGAAATGCTTGTATCTAGTCAAATGGGTAGGCTACCTGGTGGAGGAGTCCACCTGGCAGACTGCCAACAACTGCAGCAACTGCCCGCAGAAGGTGGAGGAGTTCTGGAACTGGAGGAGGCTCTCATCTGGGGGGTGATGTAACGGTCAAGGCGTTGCCTGACCATCACATTGCCCTAGTCTTCCCTAGGGCGATAGTTGAGGCCAAGGAAAAGGGGCTCAACAGCTACAATTTTTGAAAATGGCAATCTGATGAATCAGATGCCTCAAAATTGAAGCAAAATACAAATTGTGAGGCTGATGAAGAAGGAAAGCCTCAAAAATGGTGCTCTGGCCAACCAGATGCCGCCAAATCAAATATTACTAAATGTGGCAATGAGGGATCAGACCCTCGGACACAAATTTCTGGCCAACCACTTATGGCTGAGTTTGATGCCCCAAAGTGTATCAACAAGGATGAAAATCCTTGCAAATGGCGCTCTGGCCAACCAGATGTCACCAAACAAAATATTACCAAAAGGGGCAATGAGGATAACCCTTGTGAATGGCGCTCTGGCCAATCAGATGCCGCCAAAACCCAGTTGGAAATATCAAGGAATATGGGCGAAGAGAACAGCTCAGGCTTCAAGAACAAATTGAAGCTGAAAATTAAATGCAGAAAAGTTTCTGCAACCCTGAGGGTACCCAGTCCTAATTTAAGAATGGGCCTTAACAACAGAAAGAGGTTCTAGATCCTTGAGTTATGCCTGCCATTGTGAAGACACCTGTGGACTCTGCGGGGAACAGGACCTGCTCTTCCCCCTAAGCTCAGTATAAATCTGAGCTGGCAAAACTGTGTTTAGCAGTTTTTATCTTCTAGAATTTCCCAATAAACTTAAAAATATTTAAATAAATTTTCGAAATCAGAAATCAGTTTTATTGAGGCCATAGAGGAAACCACATATGGACAGCATCTCAGACTTTGATAAGGCTATTCAGTCCTTATACGCTCTCTCTGGGGTCAAATTCTCCTGTTGAGCGCCAGCATAGTCCTGACTGTAGCCCAAACCTTCTTAGTAAAGTGGTTTCCACATAGTCAGCTTAGGGACATTTCCACGGAAGGATTATCCTGCCTGTGGGCGCTTACCTGGGCACTCTTACCTAACTGCTTTGTGGCAGTGTTCAGAGACCCTGTCCATCACAGTTATGAGTTTTCCAAAAATATTTCTGAGTTGTTTCATCATATGGCTGATAATTTTGGTCTAGAAGATTAATACAGGCTAGGGTTTGGGTTCTTGGAGGGGGGTAGTCCTTTACTGTGACTTGTGCACCCCTGAATTCCTGAGAATCGGTGAGAGTTGTGAACCCTCATTTTCATTGGCCCCTCATGATGCTGTTTATGAACAGACATCATTTCAACAGATTATCTTCATTACTGTGCGTGAGAAGCTCAAGGACTGGTGTGGACTGTGGGCATTTGGGTTGGCTGTCAGGTAGTACAGGAGGGTGATTTGCGCTGTGGGTTGGCAAGTCTGAGGTCCCAGCCAGGCTGATTTGCTCAGCGTGTGATCAGTGATTCAGTTTATGGTCAGGCTTGTCACTATAACTATCTACTTACCAAATATTCTATCTGATTAGGTGACGTGGTCATTAAAGCCTAGGCCTCCTTCCATTTTTTGTCCATGGAGCAGGCCTAATTGTATTTAGCTCTTCTGCTGTCCCACAACCATGAATGCAGTAAGGCCTTGATGTGGTTGTGGCAATCTGAGGAGAAGGGGATAACTGAAGCCGGGAACTAGAGAATCAGAAGTAGGAGGGAATTTGCAATGACAATTTGCCCCATGAGTCCCATTTGCCTCCCTCCAAGATGGGAAATTCAAGACACAGGCTTCCAGATGAGCCCATCCTCAATCCTGGGAAATTCAGGCCTGTTGGGGTTCAGGACGATACCCAGGTATTTCACTGGGCTTCCCAAAGGTGCTGTCATGGCTTGAGGATGACATGATAATGGGAACCCATACCAAGTATAAAGATGCATGTCAGGAGGCCAAAAGGGTGAAGTTGCAGGCCTCCATAACCTCAAACATAGCTTGGGCCAACGCTGGGTTCAGTTGAGGTATGCCCAGGTTGGTCCTGGGGATGTGAGAGAAGTTTAGCCCTGCATTACAGCAGGTGCATTAAAAAAACCATTTTTTCGACTAAAAATGATGGGTTGCTTAACTTTCTCAGTGAGCGTGGTCTCAAAGGATGTTTGATTTTTGAAATCTCCAGCTCAGATCAGTCTTACCTACAATTAATAACCTGAGTTTGGTCAATTAACAAGTATAGTACATTGCCTAATGGAAGTGTGCACTTATTGGTGCACCTTGGCTTAACGCCACTTCAATTGATCAATTATTCCCCCAAATTTCCTTAAATTTGTTTTCTCAAGACCAATCTCTCTTGTTGCTCGACTTCCTCCCTAATAAACACTCAGTTCAGAATAAATTTTTTTTATGTTAACTTGGGCAAACCTGTGTGGACCTCTTTGAGGAGGTCTCATGACACATTAGCCATTTGATTACCACATCCGTCACTCTCTCCTTGGGTGCACCGTTGGGCCGCCCTGGTTCCCTCCAGCCCAGATCACCACTTGGGCATGGACCCCACTTTAGGGTTCACTTCCGCTTTGCTTTTAGTCTAGTTTTTGCTATTTTATATCTTGTTTATCATTATTGCCCTAAGTTACTTCAGCTTTAGCACCCTCTGTGGGGCTCTACTTATCTTATTACTAATGACTAGCTCCCTGGCGTTGGGTCTGTGCACCGTGCACCACCACTCTGGGAACAGGAGAGTTATATATACTCTCCTTACATTAGTTGACCAACTAATTTACTTTACATGAACAAACTTTTTCTGTGTGAGACTTTCGTGAAGTACAAACAAGATGTACTGGTTGTTGGTCACAGCTGCGGTAGGGCTCACCACTATTTTCTCCTAATTTTAAAGGTTGGAGCATCTTGCATTATCCTTGCTACCTCTTACTGAAAAGTACCCACCCTTCTTGCCCGTACCTGGTGGATATTGATGCTTCACAATCCGAGAGTCATGATTTCCCAACTTACCAACAAAATTCACAAAATAAACACAATAAAATTACTTTAATTTGGCACTGTGTTAAGGAAGTGCAGGCAGGATCGTTGACAAATGGCTGGTGGTGATGGCTCTGGATAACGGTGCACAACCCACTGTCAAAATGGATATGGCGTTGTTTTTGGCTTAAAACGCATATTATAATGACGTTTCCATATACACAATCGAGACATATCTCTTCTCTTATGTCTCAGATATGGACCCCATTTCAGTGTATCAAATAACTCCAGATAACACAAGCTTGACCGCAACCAAGATCTGCAGAACACAGGAGGTGGAAATGGAGTTACTTTTTAAAATACAAAAATGTTTATGAAGTTGCTGAAGATATGGTAGATATGTGACCTCAGTAGTAAGTGTGGCCAACTATCCCTCTCCATTCTATGATGCAGAAACGTACCCTGGATGTATGTTTACTCCTGAAGAAGATGCTTGTGATGAAGGGTTAGCATTTTCTGCTATAAATAAAGATAATTTGGGATATTATTTTAACTGCTACCCTTTCATCCCCTTCAGATTCTATCAGCACTTGTTGGATTTTTGGCTCTAACTAGGATTGCAGGTGCTTACTTGCCGCAAATCCAACAGTAATCGCTAAAGGCTATTTAATAATAAACTTGATGCGCTTTTATATTTTTTATTAGAAGCTGCGCGGGGCCAAAAAGTTAACCCCAATAATGTTGCATTAATAGTAATTTAGACAATTTGTAGTTTAGGCTCAGATTGCTTGGTGCTGTCCAAATTAGGAAATATGCAGGTTCAACCTATCAGGGTGTTTGAAACTCATTTGCTTCAATGCAAGGGCCGAAGGGGATGGAACTGCTGGGAAAACAAACCCGTGGGGTGGGGATTTAATCAAATTGGCCCAATCATAAGGTGGGAAAATCTTTTCGCCCTGAGGAACCTCCACTGACCCTATAAAAGAGGCCAGTCTTCGCGCAAGCATTTATACAGAATTGGCAGTAGTCATGGAAAGAGCCTCCAACGGACTCCCCTTTTTTTGCCACATAGTCAGCGCAATTTGACTGACCAAACTCGTGATATTTTCCCGAGTTTTGCTAATGAAAGTGTTACCCTGATTAGTAGGGTTCTACCAAGAATCGACCAGGGTCTTTTGTCCAATATTTTGCTCATTTACCTCAAAGCCACTCATATGACATACTCGGACTTGTAATTGTCTGACAGCACTACTATTTTGATGGGTATTGGAGCCTCTAAGAATTTTAATGACCAAGAACTAACTGACTACCTTGAGCTGAGTTGCTTGCCAGGTGTTATGGTCAGGGAGGGGCTTCTCAAGGTATTCCCACCATGAAGGTACTAGGGTTAGTGGATTATCATGTGGGCAAGTATCTTTTGACGGAATGTTCCAAGCAATCAACAACTTATTGTACCCTATTATTTTGGGAAAGTAGTGATGGCGAAAATTTGACGTCAGGACCAACTTTAAAGACAATACCCTGTCCTTAACATTAAAAATTGGTCATATGTGAATTGTTCCATTGTCTGAGGCTAATTTTCAGGGAGATCTGTCTACTGGCCCAATGTCCACACTCTCAGTATCGCTACATTGTTGAAGCAAACACTGGAGGTATCTTTACCTTCCTGTTTGGAGGCTCTGGAATCTTCGTTTGATGAGTCTTCAGCCAATGTATTACCTGCTCATTCAGAGTTTGATTGCTAATTCAAGCTCACCGTTTATCTGGTGCGTAAAACTTCCAAATTAACCTTTGACCATATGGAGAAAACAGCATTAGATGTTTGGGTTAAGGAGCAGTTAGCCAAAGGCGCGATTTTTCAGCATACTTCACGAGTATGCTCCCCAATTCTCTTTGAGGAGAAAGCCAATAGTACTTTATGCCCATGCATAGATTATAGGAACCTAAAAAATGTAACTTTACCGGATTTACATCCCATCCCTTTGGATTCACAGATTGTACGCAATGTGGAGAAGGTGAAAGTCTTCTCCAAACTGGATTTCTTAAATGCGTTCAATAAGATCTGGATTAAGAAGGGCCAAGAGCGGCAAACTGCATTATGTACCAGAAAAGGAATTTTTTCAATTTTGGGTTATGCCCTTTGAAATAAAAAATGCACCTGCTATTTTTCAACGTTGTATTGGTGCAGCTTAGGGAACTAAAGTAGTATGCGCGGTTGCCTACATGGATGATATTCTGGTGTTTTTACCTGATTGTGAGTCCCATGCAGCACACCTTTGGAAAGTGGTGGAAAAGTTAAAGGCAGCCAACCTTACGCTGAAGATCAGCAAATGTGAATTCTTTAAGTCTCAGGTCATCTTTCTGGGCAACATCATGTTTGACCAAGGACACATGATTACTCCAGACAATTAGAAGGCGATTTGTAAATGACCCACCCTAACTTTGGTTAAGGAGTTGAGGAGTTTTTGGGGACGTGTATGTTTTTTAAGAAGTTGACACCGAATCTTTCTGAAGTGGCACCGCCATTGTATAAGGCGAGTGGAGCAAAAGTGCTCCAGTGGTTACCGTTTTGGAGGATGCTTTTCCAAGCAGTAAAGTGCACTTTGTTGGCCACATCTATCTTTTGTGATGTAGATTCTGAAATGGAGTTCATTGTGTCTAATGATTTCTCCAGCTTCGCCATAGCAGCTGCTTTATTACAAGTGGGCAAAGATGGAATAGCGCATCTGGTGTGATATTTTTCCAGGAAGATGTCTCTGTCTGAGTTAAACTATTCCGTTTATGACAAAGAGTCATTAGCAGTGGTGGAGGAGTTGACTTATTGGATTCATCACCTGAATGGATCTTCCCAACTTTTCCACAGATGTAAAGATCACTGTGCCTTACTGTATTACCGCGCACTTCATGTCTTGACCCCACAAAACCCTCTGGCATGAGACCTTGGCCCAATTTGCATTTTATGAGTTTACTAAGGGCAAGGAGAATGGGTTGGCAGATGCTTTTGAGCTTAAACCTGCATTAGCTCCTGATCCAAAGGAAGTGGAGGTGCATAATACCCAGTCAATGCTTCCACCGTGTAAGATTGTGTCTCAATTTCCCTCTTCCTCAGCCCACAGGTCAGCGCTCACTCCTCTGGAAAATGCGGAGAAATAAAGTATGTTCAGTAAGGTAGTCCTTTCTCAGCTGTTGTTGGCAAAATATACTATGATCCTTGCTAAGAGCGCATTGAATCAGAAGGACATCACTAGAGGTTACCACGTAAAGGATGAGATGGTGTGGTTTTAGGGGCGCCTATGGGTTTGCACTGGACCACTTTTCCTGGAAATCATCTGGGACCATCATGACGGAATCACCGTTGGCCATCTTGGGAAGGCAAAGACTCTGGAGCTAATTCTTCTTACTTACAATTGGAAGGGGTTACCAGCTCAGGTGAGCAGGTATTGTAAGGAGTGCCTGATCTGCAATCAAATAGAACCAAATCGTCAACCTTTAGCGGGATTGTTGGTACCAGTCCAGAAGGCTGAAGGGTCTTGGACTTCCTTATTAGTGGATTTCATTGTGGAATTTCCTGTATCCGATGGCTACAATGCCATCTTGGTAGTGGTTGACCTGTTTACAAAGTTTGCCCACTTTATTTCCTGCAGAACCACAGTAATTCCGGCTGAAATGGATATAGTCTTCATCACCCATGTGTTTGAGACTTCATGGGGTTCCCCTAGAAATTATCATCTATTGTGGACCCCAGTTCACCTCTGTCTTTTGGGAAGATTTGTGTAAGACTCTTCAAAATCACCCCTGCTGTTCAACTGTCTATCACCCCCAATCAGATGGGCAGACTGAACTAGTGAACCAGTGCTTGGAACAGTTTCTGAAGTGTTACACTTCCACAGAGAATTCAGATTGGGTTTCTCACCTTCCTATGGCCTAGTTTAGCTACAATAACACTTTGCATTCTTTGATTGGTTGTTCCCCCTTTTTTGCCAACTATGGTTTTAACCCTGCCTTTAACATGGAGCCCATCTTTGAATTTAAAGTTGAGGTGGTGGTGGGCTTTGCTAAGACTGTCAAGAAAGTACACCAGGGGGTCTCCACAAGCTTAGAGGTGGCAATGCAAGTTTATAAGGATAACGCCAATGGAAAAAGGTGAGTGGGTCCAGCATACAAAGAAGGGGATCTCGTGATTCTTGATGCTGAAACACCCCTATCAAGCAGCCAATCAAAAATCTGTGACTGATGTGGATTGGTCCTTACCGCGTTGTTTATAAGGTGGGCCAACCCTCATACCAGTTAGATCTTCCCTCTTCATTTAGAATTTTTTCAATCTTTCACAAAAGCAAATTGACGTTGTTTGAGGGCCCTGACCAGAGACTCCCAAGGCTTATCTCGTTGATGGGGCGCCATAGTGGGAAGTGGAGGAGATAGTAGCCTACGATGAGTAAAAAGAAGGCCTGCTTACCTGGTATCCTGAAAGGGATTTGATGCAGCAGAAAACAGTTGGGTAACAATGCGTGGCTGCGCACATGCCCAAGACCTGATTGATGTTTTCCAAAAGCGTTTTCCCTAGGCTGCCAAACCTCAGTCAAAGCAAACTGTTGCCGCTATGAAGTTAGCCCCAGCACAAAATAACTTTTCCCTGGCACAAGCCAATGGATGGGGGCGGAGCCCCAAAAGAATGAGAGTATAATGTCATGGCTTAAGAATGACATGATAATGAGGACTAATACCAAGGATAAAGCTGCATGCCAGGAGGCCAAAGGGGTGAAGTGGGCAAGCCTCCCTGACCTCAAACTGACCTTAAGCCAACGCTGAGCTATGGAGAGGTATGCCCAGGTTGGTCCTAAGAATGTAAGAGAAGTTTGGCCCTTAGTTACAGCAGGTGCATTAAAAAAACCATTTTTTCGACTAAAAATGATGGGTTGCTTAACTTTCTCAGTGAGCGTGGTCTCAAAGGATGTTTGGTTTTTGAAATCTCCAACTCAGATCAGCCTTACCTACAATTAATAACCTGAGTTTGGTCAATTAACAAGTATAGTACATTGCCTAATGGAAGTGTGCGCTTATTGGTGCACCTTGGCTTAGCACCACTTGCATTGATCAATTATTCCCCTAAATTTCCTTGATTTGTTTTCTCAAGACCAATCTCTCTTGTTGCTCGACTTCCTCCCTAATAAACACTCAGTTCAGAATAAATTTTCTTTATGTTAACTTGGGCAAACCTGTGTGGACCTCTTTGAGGAGGTCTCATGACACATTAGCCATTTGATTACCACATCCGTCACTCTCTCCTTGGGTGCACCGTTGGGCCGCCCTGGTTCCCTCCAGACCAGATCACCACTTGAGCATGGACCCCACTTTGGGGTTCACTTCCGTCTTGGTTTTAGTCTGGTTTTTGTTATTTTATATCTTGTTAACCACCATTTCCCTAAGTTACTTCAGATCCAGCACCCTCTGTGGGGCTCTACTTACCTTATTGCTAATGACTAGCTCCCTGGCGTTGGGTCTGTGCACTGTGCACCACCACTCAGGGAACAGGAGAGTTATAGAAACTCTCCTTACAGGTGTCACCACAAATGGGGCTGTATTCTGCCCAGTTTCTTAAATTCTTGTGGATTTTGGTGGATGTTGAGGGTGATTCTTAATGCTGCAGCTTGTATGCATTTGCCAAATAAATTTTTTTAATTGATCTTGATTTATTATTTAAATTGATTTTTTAGTTCACTTAATTTAATTAAAATTCTAAATTAAATATCTAGATATCTAGATCTGGGCAGGTAGTAAATTTGTCACCTGTTATGACATACTTAGCGAAGTTCTGAGATATGCAATTAAGGTCTCAGCTGATGATATTTGGTTTTAATTTATTTAAGTTATTTAAATTGGTTTCAAGACTTTGTGATTGCACGTTAAATTGGTTAACTTGTTTTTGTCAGGTCAGCTGGTTAATTCACCACTAGTTACATCATACTTTGGAAAGTTCTGAGACCTGCAATTAAGGTCTCAGCTGTCAAATTTTGGATTTGTATTATCTAAATTGTTTAAATTGGATTCTGAGTCATCAATATTTTGCATTAAATTGTTTAAATTATTTTCATCAGGCCAGCTGATTGATAAGTTGCCTGCTCTATTGTTTCAGATAAAGTTCGAAACCTGCAAGTAATTGCAATACTTACCTGATTATCAAGAGTATTTTGCATTTAGATTCAGGTCAGTTGATATGACAACAATGTTATTATCAACATTAATGACTGGCTCTAATTTGTCACATCTGAAATGAATCCAGATTTTTCATTTTTAAAAACATTTTTTGAAAATCTCAATCATTACAGTCTCTCTTCTTCTGATTCACATGACATCAGTCTTCCTCATACAGCCACAGCACTGGGTATATAAGGACCAGTTGTCACCCACCCCAGATACCATTTCCAGCTGAGTGGGGGTGGCAGGAAGCAGATAGGCTCTGTTTTGATCCTATTAGCAATCCCTGGTCTAAGTTTTGCCACCCCAGGTTGGTTGGGTGATTTTTGTGCCATCAACAGGTTAGACTTCCGTTTTTGATTTGTTAGCTCTTGTGTTACTAGCTGATTCATATTGGTATTTAATTGAATCGAGTTTCTCTGAGTCCTCTGAGCTCGCAAACCCAATGACTGCATCATCTGCATATACCAGAGCTTTCAGCAGCGGCTTGTCATAAACACCAATACCTTCAAGCTCCGCCTCCGCCACCCACAAAGCTGGGCCAAAAACCAGATTGAACAATAGAGGACTCAAAGGGTCCCCTTGCCTCATGCCACATTGAGGTGAGATTTTGGCCAGCTGGAATCTGGGACCTAAAACTGACATGCTAATGGTAGTTGTTTGCTAATCGCCCAGTCAATGAATTTATGTGGCAGGTGTGCACTTTCCATGCAATGGTGCAGGCATTACAGTCTACCCTGTTAAGTTTTTGTTGGTCTAAGAATACTAATGCCCCACTAAAGTTTGACTGGATGACGTTGGTGACCATGTAGATGTTGTCCAGGATGCTCCTGCCAGGGACAAATCTGTGCTGGTTTGTTGAGATCACGTTCCTCCCAATTGAGCCCAGATGATGCTCCAGGATTTTTGAAAGAAGTTTGGAGTCAGAATTGATCAGCGAGATTAGATGCCAGTTGTTGAGTAAATATGTATCACCTTTTTTCAGAAAAAGAATGACAAGGTTTCGTCCCCTCTAGACATCAGCTTGGTCTCATTCAGGCATCTGTTGAGTGTAGTGAGGAGGATGTGGCTAAGGAGGTCTGGAAATGTTGTGATCAACTAATATGGGATCCATCAGGTACTTGGCTCTTCTGCTAGGAAAGACTCTTGATTACCATGTTGAGATCCTCCTTCATTATTGGTGCCGTGAGGGCTGATGTGTCCAGGGTTGAGGGTGACTCCGCCCTTGGAAGGAATGATTTGATATCCTGAGGTAAAGTGCCCTTGTTCAAATATAATTGTGTATAGTAATCATGAGTTAATTCTTCTAGCGCCTCTGAAGAACGATATAAAGTGCCATCTTGCGCAGCTAGAGCATTGTATTGGGTCTGTGATTTCTGAGTGGTGAACTGGTGCATGAAGAATCTGGATGATTTTTTGCTTTTAGACACCAGTTTTGCTCCCGCCTGTGTTGCAAGCCGCTCATGGGTTTGCTTGCCAAAACCTTGAATATTGAGGGTCAACTGAACCAATTCCCTCATTCAGTTGGTGCTGTGGCCCATTTGGGGAGCATTATTTTCAAGATGTGTTTGTTGGTTAATCACCCTTTGAAGATCTGATGCCTCAGCCACGTGCCTCCTGGAGGATGTATGTTTTGCAGCGGCAACCATTTCAGCATTTAGAAGCCCCCAGGTCTGGATTGGTCCTCGCTGAGTGGGTTCCTCAAATCGTGGGACAGTGTTCATACTGCTAGTCAGTAGGCTAACTCAGACTTACTCATAGTTTGTGGGTTAATCTTTTCCCATTTTGGGTGCAGTTGTGCCTGCATCGCTGATCTCAAGGTAATCCTTACCAGCCAATGGTCTGAGTGGGTGACACTAACTGGTTTAAAGTTTCCTATCATGCGCTAAAGGGTCGCTGGGATTAAGATAAGCTTAATGCATGTCAAGAGCAGCCGCCCTCTCTGACGTGTGGCCTCATCATGTGCTTGAGAGTTAGAACGCTCTTTGGGTGTGAATCAACAATCCCATCACAGCCATAAGCAAAACAAGTTTCTGGTGTCCGCAGAGGTGATCAATGTCTGGGAGCCATTTGTCTGTGGTCCTTTTGAGCTAACAGTTCATGTCCCCTAGGAGGAAGCTGTTTTCTGGTAGTGGTAAATTGGCTTCCTCCTCAAAGAAGTTAGTTCATTTGCTAGGGATATTGGGAAAATAGGTGTTGATCAGGATGTACTGATTTCCTTTCCAGGTGATTGTGATGGCCAGGACTTTCCTCCCTAGGTGATCAGTCAAAGCTGTGAAAGTGATGCCCCTGCCTGGTTTGATCATGAACCCGCAGAGGGTGGACCAAGTTAATAAGTTTAGGAGCATCTGGGTCCACTCAGATTCCTCCCCCTCGGGCAATATCTCTCCTGGATTTCCAGGATGTCAGCCAGAGGGTTTTTCAGGTGCTAGATTTTTTGGCCCAGGATGTGGCGGCCTTTAGCTCTGCAATATTGAACGTCCCTATTAAGATTAGATTACCCAATCGTCCCAACCTGCCTTAATTGGATAGTTCTGGCCCATTTGACCCAGTTCTAACATATTTAAGGAGATTCAAATTTTGAGTTTCCAGTCAAAATTCTGAGCCACCAATCTGAGTCAAGCTGAAGCCAAACTTGCTTTATCAATATCTGGACTATCCTAAAATTTTTGTATCCTTTATTTTGAGATTTCTTTATTGATACTGTAGTTAAGTGACTTGAGTTGTGAAATCTGGCCTGAACCAGCAACGATTCATTTACTGCTCCCATGGGCTGCGTTTGCCCCTGTGTTTCCACCTGTGCCTGCTGGTTAACTGTCCCCACCATTGACTCCTCAGGGATCACCCTTTAGGATCTTGAAGGAGTTTGTAATTCCATCATTGTCAGTTGTTTCCAGAATCTGATTCACTTTTTCAGCTTTCTCAGCACTCACTATGACCTCTGCTCATCTCTTCAATTCTCCTCCACTTAGAATTGTTTGGCGGTGACTGGTTTGATGATCAGGAACTTGCTGTGCTCTCTCCAGTTGAATGGGGTTGTCACCACCTGAAGTTTTCCAAAAAACTTTTCATCAGTTACATCCATTTCTTCTGGGTTTTCCTCCTGCTGCTTGCCTATGGCAGGGCACGCATGGGCCCAAAGATCAAACTCCTGGCAGTGCTGGCAGATGGGTGGAGCCTTCTCTGGGGTCATTTTGAAAGGGTCAGATGCTTATCCCTCTGGCAATTTGAATTGTATGAATCATGGGAACAGATTAGGGTTGGCTTCTACTTTGGGCTTGGGGTTAATGACCACAATTGCCTTACTACTGCAGAGTTCTGGAATGAGGTGGATATGCTGATGCTCAAACTGCTTCAATATTCTTTATTCATCAAGATCTCTTATTAACTCTGCTTCAACAAAGTTGTGGGGAAGGTCAGTTGAGGGGTCTTCATAGGAGATGAAGAGATCATTATCCTTATCCCAGTGGGTATGGTGTACCTTCATGCAGTGAGGGCACATCTTTGATGATTACCTTAATGTTGACCTTTTCCATAGAATCCACCTGCTCCGCCGCAGTGAAGCCAATGTCTAAAAATCCTTTACAAAATTTTTGCTTAGTAAAAATGGCGTTTTTGAAGTAGTTTTTTGGTAATCACCAAAGAGATCTGGGTGCTTGACCCCAAAATTCACTCTAACCCCATGCTTAACAGGGGAGGAGGGGAGTGAGTGGCAAATGTTATTGTTAATAATATGCTGGTGTAGCATATTCAAGTATACTTCTGTATGGACTTGCATTTGTCATTTGGTATGGTTTGCATGGCTTACCAGGAGCTCCTTGTGAGAGCGTTTGATGTCCTTGGGGAATGACATGTTGGTGGAGTTAACACCCTTTGTAATGTTCACTCAGGACTTCTGATTGGGTTATGCATCTTTTTCTTCTGTTCTGATTATTAAATGTTTAATTCAACTTTAATCTTCCTTAGCTCTATAAAAGTGACGCTTAAGAATAAGAAAAGCAATATCTGTCTACAATAATTAAGATAATAGTAAGTCCTTAATAAGCATAAAGAAAGATTAACAGTTTTTAACTTTCTATAACAATGTTCAAGCATCCTAAAATACTTCAATAGAGGCAAGGTGCTTTTTTATAGTTCAGAAATAATTTTCCTATCCTTATATATAATATTTAAGCTATCAAATCTAAAATTTAAAGCTCTTTTACTGAGATACTTACATAATTTCATAATTTTCCAGTTTTATTTAAGTTTATGGTTTTGTCATAACTTAGTTTATGTGTATTTATATTAATTTAATAGCTTAAACTTTTCCAAAAGAAAGCTAAAGCAGTATATGTTGACTAGTAAGCATAGAAAAAACTATAATTATATTAATTTATATGATAAACTTTGAGAGTCAAACATTTAAGGAAAGGTACTTAGAGATAAACTTGTACACCATTTATAGTAACTCAGATACATTAATAAGGTATCTAAAATATGATGCTTTTATAATGAAAATATAATGCAATAGAGAAACATGATGATAAAACTACTGGATTTCTAAAACTATTACAAAGTGGTTGCTTTTTGTTTCTTATTCATTATTCTGAGCTCTCACAGTAAGTATTTATTATTGATAAAGATACCTCATGTTTTCCTGAACTATCATGAGATATAATTTTTATTAAATAATACCATACATAAAAATTGTAGGGTACTTCTAATCAATAAATTATTTATTTAGTATAAAATTTGAAGACCTTTTAGTTTTTTAGGTAGGTTTTGTTAGGAATAATTCATAATCAATATCTTTTATATCTTTTACCATGTAAATTAAAAAATAAGAGATAATCATATCATCAAATCCCTACTAGCCTTATAAGGTAAATCCACTGTCTAAGAGGTATTGCATATTTTTGAGGGTAAGCATATCTATTCATGAGCAAAAGAACCAAATGAATGAACAAACAGAACAATAAAACCAAAACAAAACCTTCAACCAGGTGGGGAGCGGAATACTGCTAATCTACTATGGCAGAGGGTGAGGGGGGGTCAGGCAGCTCACCTACAGGATTTTTGCTTTGAGACAGAATCATTATAGTCAAAAAAATGAACAAAAGCGGAGAGCCAGGGTATTGGAGCATCAGCATGGTGAAGGTGGATGTTGTTGAAAATGGGGTTTTTTTTAAAGTTTGGCTTGAAAGACAGCTTCAAAAAAATTCCGCTAGGTGATGTTCATCTTGAATGCAGGCATTGGGGAGTTGGGCATAATTGGATATGGTTTGGTGGGTGATTTTAGCAGATGGGTCAAAATCTGCTAGTTTCGCCACATGCCTGACAGTGACATAAGCATCTGTAAACAAAATGGTGCTTTTGCCTTGTAATGATTCATGGAAATCAGGGGGAAGTTTAGAGTGGTCAGCCCTTTATGGTATTGAAAAATGAATGGGACACTGCTTTTCAGAGGTTTAGGCAATGGGGTGAGGCCACCGCTGCTAAGGCTAGCTGGGGATCACTTTGATAGGGGATGTTATTGAGTTTAGGAGTGAAACGTTTAAGGGATAGAGTTTTGTTAAGTTAAGAACTGTAAAACTCAGCCCAACCATAATTAAACTGGTCAAGAGGTTCACTGGATTCCTCATTTGTGATACTTTACCTGATTTGTTAACCTCAGCCAATAGATCCCATTGACTTTGGTTCACAAGAATAATAAATGACAAATTTAGGTGTGTATAGTCAAGTGGGCTTCTTGGGTGCAAATGGTGGTCCAAGCTTAACTCTGATTGGAGAGGTTGTAATTGTGTGTTGATGCGGGCGGTTGATTTGGTGGAGGCCAATTTCCCAATCTACCCATCAGATGAGAACTTTGAGTGGGAGGGGGAAACAAAACATCCCATTTGGAGTCCGCTATATAGATCTCAGAAGCCACAGCAGAGGAAGTGGCTTGGGGGCAGGATTTTTTGGAGTGGTCAAACTTAAAACAGAGGGGACAAATCTGGCGACCATTATCAACACAAGCCCAAAAAAGTGCTCATGTGCTGCTGAAATATGAGCATGGGGGGATTTGTTGGGCTATGGCAGGGTGGTGTGGTACTAGGGTAGAAGTGGCGCAAGGGGAAGCAAGGCTCTCTGCACCAGATGGAACAGTGAAGATGAGGTTGGGCTGAGTCCCATAAGCCATAAGCCCAGCCACCAATTGATCATAAAAAACTTGGGGTGTGAGGTAGGAAGGGACGGACGCAAAGGATACCACCATTGTGGTGTCTGAAGGGAGGTGAGTTCAGATAATAGGCATGGGAGTGTTTTTGTAAACAAGGAGAGTAGAAGCCACTGCTGCAGCATCCTCCTCCATCTGGAAGCCAATGTTGAAAAAGCCCTTAAATGGGCGGAAATTAATAAAGCCAGCTGGTGCAAATGCAGCGGTGGCAAGTTCAATAATTGCCTTGTCAGCATATGGGAATAAACGCCTATAGTCAACATGTAGGCAAAATCAGATTGTGGAATGAGGGAGGGCGAGAGGATGGGGCGAGAAGGGTGGATGCGTGCAAGGTGGAGCGGTAAGTCCCATGGGGGATAAAATGGCCGGTAGAGGGTGTCAAGCTAATTGAACCCATGCAAATCTATTTTCCTGCAGCGTGGAAAACTCTAGGCGGTGGAGCACCGCCACTTCACACTGGAGCAGCAGGCAGTGGATCTGAGAACATCAACAGGAAAATGGATGTGGCCAGATGGTGGTGGTAAAATTAAACTTTTTATAAAAATTGCTTAAAAGTGATATTAAGCAGAAAGAGAAAATAAGTATATATATATATATTTTAGTACTAGATGGTAATAAGTATATATATTCATGTTTAAGAAACAGTTATCTATTTAATAGAGCACTAGGAAAATTAGAGTACCATTTAGAATATAAATAACATTTATCTTGATATAATTATTAATTTTTTATTTAAAAGAATAAATAAACCATACCCTAAGAAAAAACCCCATGTAAGGCCTCAGGTGCCAGCCATCAATCTGGACAGGGTATGCACCCATTTAGAACCAAAAAATGTTCAAATCCCAAGGCCCTGCCCCTCACCCAAATCTCTGGCCAAGGGCATACTGGATTAGAGATGGGTAGCCGCTGTACCTCCCTGCTTGATTGCACCTTTCTCTTATCCACCCTCATCTGAACCCATCCAAGTCTTAAAATCTGAAGATTTTCACTTAAAGAAAATTTAATAAACTTTGTGAAAACTTTAGTATAATCAAAAAAATCCACACCACAGTCCTCAATTCCTACCCCAGCATATGGTTCATCCAAAAGACAACCTTAATAGAAAAATCATACCTAACAATTCAATATGGGCAAAAGGTCAGAATAAAGAGGGCAAAAATGGGGATTGAACCTGACCATCCTGGAGCATGATGATAATAAAGATACTTCTCTGGAACTCAGGATGAGTTACAACTTAAAGCGCCATCCAGAATACTCCTGATACAGCCATCTATATTTTGGGATGCAAAGAAATTAAAGCAATCATGAACACCAGCTAGGAATACCAAAATTAGACTTTATAACTACTAAATGTTAAGCAAACTTCTTAAACTCACAATTAAACTTGGAGTTCACAAAAATTTATTCAACTAAAGGTCAGAAAGGGAAATGTAGTGACAGTGGTTCTTTGAGGACCGTTTACTTATATTCTCACTGAATGGGGCACTGGTACTAAGTGCATTGCTTTCAGGAATTCAAAGTGATTTGGACAAGTGGATCAACACCCTAAATAATTAAAGATACCAATTTGAGTCTGACCTGTCAAGTCAGATTGGTATCAAATTACTTAAAAATATTGACTCTGCCACAATTGTGCTTAGCGCAATGACAATGTTGACAATTTCTCCAGTGGACAGCAGGTTGTGCCCAAGCCAGGCCAAATACAGCCAGTTCATTGATTTGGTAAGGGGTTTATCACGCCCACACCTGTCAGAATAGGGCTTGCTTTTACCGATGATGGAGGGGAAGAGCGGAGTAATTTTTGAGCATGTGAAATACTTGATCAATTTAACTTTGCTGGTTATTGATTTTTTCCAGCAAAACTCAAACTGATGGAGAAGCCCTCTTAATAAAAATCGCTGCAATCCTTCCACTGGAAACGGCTTCTGGCAACTGCAACCTCCTAGAACACCTCCTGAACTTTCTTCATCATCCCTTGGATGGTAAGCAGAGGGGGAAAAGGTGTATTTTTTTAATACATCATCTAATTTTCATCCACCACTGCCAGATATTTACAAGTCTGATACTGTAAAAATAGTGTTTTGGAGGTAAATAAGGCTGCTAATGCCCAAAAAACCCTGGCTGATTCTCAGTTGAGCCCCTCAAATCAGGGCAATCCTTTTATTCACAGTCTATGGCCAAATAGCTCAATTGTTGGTAATTGGGCTGCGCTGAACATGTGGCAGAATCAGGGGAGTCTGTCCAAAGTTCCTCCCCATCTCACTTGAAGTTTAGTTCTAATACTTAAGCAGATACCACTCCCTTTTTATTGGCTTGGAGGTGGTCCCATAAAATTCAAATTATTTCTCGCCTTTTGATTATATGATATAATAAAGCCTTGCCTCACGAATTTATCCTACTAGTTATTGACACACCAACAGCTGTCAAAGTGAATCAAGGTGAGTCTTGAGAGCTCTGATAAGTCAAAACCTCCTAATTTTCTTAATTCAGCTATTCCCAGCCTATTCTGAATTTTGCGCCTCTCTCACTTCAAGCGTTAATACAATTCAAATACTAAACAGCGAGATATCAGAAGCTTTACTTTTGACCTCCCTCTGAACTTAAAAAACACCTTAAGAAATCCAACCTTTTAACTATTGTTTTAGTTTTAATATTTTTTGTACAAGCACTGTAAACCCCCTTATTTTTACAACAGCAGCTGAGAGTTTCAACACTCCTGTTCCTGCTGAACTCTCATATCCTGTGCAAATAGCACCAGAAATCTTTAATAAAAGCTTGGATTTTGACATGTGATGCTCACTACAGTGGCCCTTTACACCACAAAACATTTTATTAATTGATGTTGGTGCAAAAAGTGACCCTCACAACCTCCCCGCTGCATCTAACCTCTAGCTAGCTGCTTTAGAAAAACATCTAGCCATTGCTTTGCCTTGCCTTAAAAGGATTAAGAAGCACTCTTCTCAAGGCCTTCATGGGGACTCCCCTATTATTCATAATTTCCCACTCAGAGACAATTTTACATCTGGTGTGGGAAATAGTGCCTCCTTCATTTTCAGTTTATGATTCAGTTATTGAAGGAACAACTGACTAGCAGAAATATAAGTACATCCTTCCCTTCTTGAGTCATATGGATCAAGAGATAATGGTTCTAAACATGCCATCCTCAGCACCTGAGCAGAAATTAAGCAAGCGCTCATTAATAATTTGGCTCCACATAATGTTTGCAAAAGAAAAAACAGGCCTTTAAATGCTTTAGTATGCAAAAGGGAGAATCAATCGCCTTTTTTGTGGAGTAATTCCTTAGTGAAGCTCAACCTCTATTGATTGCATAAATGCTACCACTAGATGATGATATTGCTGCTATATTGTCTGAATAGGCGCCTCATCCCTATTTGGCGATGCAAATATCATCAGGTAAGAGCTCCTTCCAGAATGTATGACATAGCTAAAAGGATTTTCTAGTGGTGGCCGACATTTATGAACTTGACCCTTAGCAAGGAGCTCTGAGGCGAGAATCTACTCCAACCCCTCCAGCCTCTTTTATGGCTGTATCCCTCTGAAAAAGTGCTTCAGCGGTTTTGAAACAATGAGATGTTCCTCCCTCACGTGAGCATAGCCAGAGAATACTGGAAGTGACATAGCAGCGTTCCTTTCCAGCACCAAGAACCATAAACTCACTCGTGAAGTCAGTCATCACTTGCTCGCTCTCCTTTTTCTAAAGAGCGGTATTTTAAGGTGGATCAATTGTCACGTCCCTCCAAGCCGTTGTATCTATCCCCCTTGGCCTCTCCTCTGGCTACCCCTAGTTAAAACCTGAGGCCATGGGGCCGCCCAAACCTGCTACTTCAAAGGGTTAATTTAGGACCATTACAATTCTGACGCCTCCTCCAAAAGTTAATAAGGTGGATGAGTAACCCTAGGTCTATCCTGCAACGAGGGATACCCTGAACCTACTACCAGTCCTATGGACTCCCTATTATGCATCAAAAACCCTCTGATGACAAATTTTAAGGGTATGGTTAAGTTATCAGCTATTATGTCTTAGTCCCAGTTAAAGTAAAGGTACCTGACAAGTTGAATCTGAGAAGAGTAGACATGGCAAGGATACCCCGCCAAACTTATCTTCATCAAGTGCTGAAGGGTTTCGAGGTTATTGACACTGCCAGTGATGCTGATCAGCTCCTTGCCACACTGATCTGATCCACCCAGTGTGTCAATATCTTACAGTCTATCCAGGACAAATACCTTGAAACTGACAAGTGACTTGCTTCTACTTTTCGTCTAAAGGAGGTCATATCTCTTTCCCAGCAACCTGAGTGAAAATTAACCAAGTTGTAGGTCATTATCAAAGGAGTATGGGTTAAAGCTATCTTTGACACTGGATCCCTGATGAACGTTGTGTCATCAAAAACTCATAAAAAGTTTAATATGTCCCCTAACCTCAACTACACCCAAGAGTTTGGAACTTCTGGTCCTACCAGCACTTGCAATATTGGTGCCTACTATTCTTATCTGATCCAATTTGGGTAGCTCATCTTGTTGTCCCCATAGCGGCCTTGGCTAACAATAACTAAGATCTACTCATTAGCACCCAGTTTATTCTCGAGTATGAAGGAATTATTAACTTGTATCAGAGCTATCTCTCCCTGCTTAACTACAGGTTTCCCTGATTATGACCAATAATGAATCTAATAAAAAGGAATACGCTTGCACTGTTGAGTCCCCCTTCTCCACATTATCACTACACTACATGGGAGTGAAATGAAATACAAAGATGTTGCTAAAATCAGTGGATGCCCTAGGGGAATTTCTTCCTATGCCTCCAAAGAGGTTTTAATAAAGGCGGGTGATCAAAGGATGATTGACACTAACAACCTTGCAAATCCCACATAATTATCTATTACACCTAATTAGCGTTGACGGAGTTAGTTCTTTGGAGATCAGAGTATTGCCGCGAGTACTAGACCCAGCTTATCAACGACCTATCAATATCATGCTGGGGAATATTACCAAGAAGGACATGGTCGTCAAGAAGCATCAGGAGAATAGAAGAGGCCAGATGATTCCCATTAAGGATATCAAGTAATTTCACTGTATTGGGTCTATGGTAGATATGGGCCTGCCTGCTGACAAATAGTTATGTACTATGTCACGGTTCATATCTCTGATGATATAGCTCCCGCAGAGATTGAAAAAGTTTACTCATTACTGGAGTTTATAGCGACATCTCAAAATCTGATAATGACTATGGACACTTGAAGGGTTATACTCATACCATTGACATTGGGGATGCTCGCCCTATTTGATCCAAACCCTATAAAAAATCAAAAGTTGAGGAGCTACAGATGCAGATGGAACTCAAACAGCTTCTGAATGTTTGGTTGCTGGTGCCTTCCATAAGTCCTTGGTTGTCCCTTATTCTACTAATAAAGAAGAAAAATGGGGGTCATTGGGTACTTATGGACTACCGCAAACTGAACAATCTCATAAAAAAAGATAGTTACCCTATCCCCCATATTGATGATGATATGGCCCAACTCTTGGGATCCAAGTTCTTTTACGCTATGGACTTGGCTAATGGCTATAGATAAATGGACATTTCTCCCAAAGACCAGGAGAAATGCGCTCTTATCTTCAGTGAAGGCCTGTTCCAACTCACTCGGCTACCTCAGGGGTTGTGAAATGTGCCTGCAACTTTTCAGCGGTAATGAATCACATTCTCCAGGATCTCAAAATAAGTTGTGTGATTGTATATCTTGATGATATCACAGTTTTCTCCAAAACTTTTAATGAGCACCTCACACACCTAAAATAAGTTTCAATGCTTGCGGGCATTTAACATCAAGCTGAAGCCCTCCAGATGTACTTTCATCTAGAAGAATCTGAATTTCCTTGGGCACGCTTTTTCTCAAGATAGCTCTACTCAACATAATAAGGTTAAAGCGATATTTAAAATGCCAGCGCTCAAAGCCTTTGTGACATCCAGATATTTTTGGGCATGATGGTATATTACCATTAATTCATCACCAAATTCTCCCAGTTCAATGAACTCTTAGTCCGCCTCTTGTCTAAAAATCTCTTTTTCATTGGGGTGCTGAACAAAAAGCCGCGTTTGAGACCCTGAAGGAGCTATTACTACAAAGCCCATACTCCATCACCCTAAATATGACAAGCCTTTCATGTTGTTCATGGATGACTCTAATTAGCAGTTAGAGCTATCTTGGCTCAACTGGACGAGCTTGGGGTTGATCATTCCGTGTCTTACTTCAGCAAAATGATCTCAAAAGCCGAAAGTAACTATAATGTCACGGAGAAAAAGTGCCTTGCTGTCTTGCTCAAGTAAAGTACTACCAGCCTTACTTATAGGGACTTCATTCAAAGCGGTTACCAACCACGCCTCCTTGAAGTGGTTGCAAAGTATTAAGTACTCCACAGGACGGTTGGCTCTCTGGGCTTTGAAGCTCCAGAATTATAATATGACAATTGAGCTTTGAGAAGAAACTCGCATATGAACGTTAGTAAGTTGACACGGCTGCCTGTCCTTCACTAAGACAATAGTAAATCTGAGAGATTACATGACCTCCTATGACTCCTGATGCATGGGTTGACGAGAAGAAACATGTACAGAAGATGCTAGCTCGGCACTCCTGCAATGACAAGGTGGAGAGTAGGAAGTTATACAAGAAAGTAGGGGTGAGCTGGTTGCCCTATCTCCAGCCATCAGAGCGAGTACCTGTGATACTGGAGTCTCACACTATCCTGGGGGATGGTGGAGTACAAAAAAAGCCTACAGGTGGATTAAAGAACGCTACTACTGGTAGGGCATCATGGAGACCATAAATGAAGTACTGGATGCCTGTATGACCTGTAAAATCAGTCCAGCTTCAAGACCAAGTACTAATACCAACCTATCACCCCTCAACAGCCTTTCCATATGATGAGTCTAGATGTGGTTGGCACTCTACCCCAGACAACTGGGGAAATCAATATATCCTGATAGGTATTGATCATTTTGCCAAATGGGTTGAAGCTGTGGCTCTTCCTGCCCAAACTGCAAAAGCTCCCACCACGTTTCTCCACCAGAATATTTTCACCTGACATGAATGTCATCAAGTCCTTCTCTGCGACAATAAGAACTTCACTTTGAGAGTGGTTAAGCTTCTAGCTAACTCAATGGGTCCCAGCAGCTCTTTTAAGCCCCTATAACCCTTCTACTAATGGTATCATAAAAAGAGTTAATGGAATCCTGGTATCCATACTGTGAAAGATGGCCAATTCAGACCCTCTTCACTGGGATATGTACTTACAAGTGCCTTCATGGCCTACCATGCTAGTTACCACCGGATACTCAAAATGTCTCCTTTCTGGGTGCTGTATGATCAAGAACCTGGTGCGCTAGTCTTGTTAGCCAAAGATATTTTCTATCCTAGGACTGACCCTGAGCAAGCCATAAGAAAGTTGCGCAGCATCTCATTCAGTTACAGTCAAAGTGTATGACTATTTTGGCAAAGACTGTCACTAAGGAGGGCAAGCCTATTGAGCTCCGCCACCTCTTCCTTCCTTCCAAGTATCAGACTTGGTGCTAAATTATCACAATTAAATTACTCCTAGAATTGAAAAGATCAGGTCTATTGGGAAAGGACTTTTGCAGTCATGTATAAGCGAGGGGATGAATAAAATATCAAATCCCTTGCTTCTGGAGTTACCACCAATAAGGTCCATGGTCAGTTCCTGCGCCCATATTCTCCCCCTACCACTCGTGAAGGGGTAACGTAGGATAATTACAAGTACAATACTGTGATAAGAATGTTTTGGAGGTAAATGAGGATACTAGAGCCCAAAAACCCTAGCATGTTCTTGGTGGAACCCCCTGAATCAGAGTAATCCTTTTATTTTCATTATTCGATCAAATAGATTGTTTGTCAGTGATCGTCTTGTGCTGAAAATGCGGCAGAATCAGGGAAGTCAGTCCAAAATCTCTCCCCATCCCACTTACAGTTTAGTTTAAATAAATAATCAGAGACCGCCCCCTTTTATAGGCTTGGAGAGGGTCTCACAAGGTGCAAATATTTAACCCGCCTTTTAATTGGTTAAAATTATTAAATCCTTGCCTCACGGATTTGTCTTACCAGTCATTGACCCTCCATCAGACTTCAAAGTGAATCAAGGTGAGTCTTGAGAGCTCTGATAAGTCAAAACCCCATAATTTTTTTAATTCAGCTATTCCCATCCTATCCTGAATTTTGCGCCTCTCTCACTTCAAGCCTCAATACTGTTTAAATAGTAAGCAGCGAGATATTAAGAGGCTTCACTTTTTGACTTCCCTCTGAACTTAATAAACACCTTATAAAATTCAACTTTTTACCATTGTTTATTTTTTTTATTTTTGTATAAGTGGTGTAAAACACCCTATTTTATAACAGCAGCTGAGAGTTTTAGTACTCCTCCTCCTTCTGGATTGTCAAATCTGTGCAATAACAATGGAGAGTGTTAGTAAAAGCCAGAATTTCAACAACCACTTGGATTAAATCACCTAAGGTAATGAGAGGGACGGCTGTCAGATTATTACCTCCTTGGTTTTAAATGGGAATTCTCCTAAAACTGTAAGGGTAGTTCCCCAATGCCTACATTACACTTCACTTTTTGAAATGGGGGAGTCCAACCACTGAGAACATGAAAGTGCAACATTCTTGTGCACTTTGGTAGCTATATTGCCAAGATGGAGGCAACCTTCTAAGGAGAGTGGGGAGCATCTGGGTTTACAGTGTGGAAGGCTTTCATCAACTCGTGGCAATTAGTACAATTGTGGGCACTTACCTATCTGTTCTTGTAGGAAGGGAATCACTTCCAGGCAACTAAGTATTGCACCAAGTAACATTTTTTCTATGACGCAAGAATGGCATCCACCTCCACTTCTTTTTAAGCTCTTGATCATAATTGATTCTGGAACAATGGGTTCCTTACCCTTAAAAGGAGACAACTGAGAAGCATGGAAGGCTAGGTGCAGCTTCCAATGATTGGGGAAGGCTAACTGGAAGGCCCCATTACCTAATACTACTCCAACAAATAAGGACTGCAATACTTTCATGCAAACTTCTGTGAGACAACTTTCAACTTCAAATTTTCTTATAAAGCATATCTAAAAAATCCACCTTGATATCATGTGTGTGAAGCCATTTGAATTTCAAACTGCTTATAATTTCTTATTGACTTGGTCAGCTGTTCCCAAACCAGAAATTGTGTATACTGGATACACTGCAGCTACTCCTCAGTGGTGTGTACTTCAGGGCAAAGACAAGGACCAATAAGGAATGAGGGGTTATATCCAGGGTAGCCTAGTAGGGGGAAAATCCTGTTGATTTATGGAGGGAAAGTTGCGCAAGAACTATGCCATGGGAAAGTCAGGGCACAGATAACCTGTGCAGCAGAGGTGTAAAAGTGGAGGTATTCTTATAGATCTAGTTGCACCTCTCCATATGGCCATTGGACTGAGTATGGTATGCCATAGACTGGCACTGCTGGATCTTTAAGATAGTAAAAATGACCATCTAAAAGCAAGCTGTATAATTGAGGCCCCCGGTCACTTACCACCTCCTGGGTATGCCATGTATTGAGAAGCAAGGAGAAAAAAAAGCTGGCTCATCTACTCATAAATAATAGCGGGAATACTTGGGATGTAAAAGGTAGAGTTCTGTAAATTAGTCCATGACCACCATGAAAACATCAAACCCATTGAAATGGGGAAGCTCAAAAATTAAGTTAAGAATATCAATGTCCATGGACCTTTTGCCTGATGCAGGGCGTGGAGGAGACCATTCCTGCCTGATTTATCTGACTTGGCGCAGGTGCATGTCACACAATTAGTGATCCATACTTGTAGATCATAGAAGATCCTAAGAAAGTTGGACGTCAGCTTTATTATTTAAAATCACTTTATATGCCCTGGGTGCCCCACCGCCAGGGGATCATGGTGAGCAGCAATTACTTATCCTGGAGTTGGGGAGGCACCCAAACCCTACTAAAAATAAAATCTGCCCCTCCATTACTGATACTGAGTAAACTTGTAACTCAGTGAACCAAACTGGTCCAAAAACTCCTTCCCCTACCAATAGGAGGTTTACCCACCAGTATACAAGATACCAGCGGCACCTATGATGCCCAGTCAGCCCTAGAAATTGTGAGAGTGGCTAATGGAGAAAATCTGGGGTTGAAGAGATTACTGTGGTCAACTCTTGCATCTCCACCTCCTTCATATTCAGGAAAGGTTGCAACTAAGCAGATTGGGAGAATATTCAGCGCGCCCTTAACAAACTGGTACTGAAATAAAATATGCACACATCATGGAACGTCTGAGCCTGCTGGTGCGCCAACTTCTGAGGTTTGTGGAATAACGTTAGGACTTGGTGTTCCATGCAGAAAACACTTCATGTTGCGCCCCTTGAAGACGGTACCACATGTGGATGAGTGACCATGACACTGTGGCAAGCTCCTTGTCTTATATGGCCCAAGGTTGTTCCAATGTAGAAACTTACATGAGAAATAGGTGATGGGATGTTCTACCTCTTCGTGACCCTGAAGCAGGACGTTACAAAAGCAGCCGCTGAGGCATCACATGTCACAATAAAAGTTCAGGATGAATTGGCATGCTTAAGGACTGGCAGTGCCAAAAAAACTTCCTTGATCGCCTCAAATGAATTCTGGAACTCCGCTGTCCATTTTAATGGAACATTTTTCCCTGTCAGGGGATGTGGAGGCGCTTCCAGCTGAGAGTGCTGTCTAGAACTTTCCAAGAAATAGCTGTCCCTAAAAAACTATGCAGCTGATTTTGCATGTTGGGCGTAAGCCAGGATGGAATAGCCTCAAGTTTGATGGGTGGGATAGCATAAACATTCTTAAAGACAAAAGTTATTTGAGAAGGTAACCTCTTCCCTTAAGAAATCTCACTTTGAGGGCTTCACATAAAGACAAGCTTTTTTAGTGTTGCCAGTACTGCCTCCAAGTCTCTCAAATGCTGTTTGGAGGTGGGGGAGTGTGCCAGGATATCATCAATGTATGCCACCTTGCAATGAATTGAAGAATGCCCAGCATGTCATTAATCCTCTATAAGGTAGCAGGTGCATTCTTGAGGCCGAGGACATCACAAGGAATTGGAAGTTACCCAATATGGTACAAAATGCCATCAATTACTCCAGACCTTCTGCTAAACATAATTGATTGAAGGCGTCCACCAGGTCAATCTTAGAAAACACCCAGGATTTGGTAATCGCCTGACTGATGGTTATCTAAAGGTGAAGTGGATAAGGATTGTATACAGTAATGTTGTTCACAAGGATGTATTTTACACACAGCCCTAGTGTACCATTAACATTCTGAGCAAAAACATTGCGGGGTAGTGATAAGAGTGGGTTTTTTCATTATCCACCCTTTCTTGAAAATACTGTTTAACTACATCTCCAGGGCCTTGTCTTTTTGCTCTGTATAAGGGTACAGTGGACAGAATATATTGATTGCATCTATTATCAAGTGAAAGTCCAGACCATACTTGATTTGGGAGTAAAAAAGGCTGGCTTTCTCCATATCAAAGATGTGCTTCAAAAAATGGAAGGGAAATACAGTTGTAATACAGTAGGTGAGGGAGTTGAAACAATCAACTCCACCACTCTGGCAGGGGAAAAGGTATCAATAAGTGGAAATTTGCCACATGTGTAGATTTTTTTAAAAGACAAAAGGTTGGGCTCCAGGCTACTACTAAACGTTTGCCAACAACATTAACCATTCTAAGGTTAAAATGAAACAAAAAAATCCTGCACCAGGGTAAACTGATTAAAGAATCCAGATGCATGCATAAAGAATGGTATATGGGCGTCTCACCATATATCAAGTCTTTGAGGATGTAATGCACTCAATACCAAGGACCCTTCACCAAATTATAGGCTCAAATCCAAAGCGACCTTCAAACTTATAAAGTTCTCATTCGCTCATGTATCCATGAGAACATCAACGGAGACTACATGGGATCCCAAACAAAGTTTTATCAGGTAACAAAAACTAGGCATGATCTTAGTCAGCATGCTGACCTCAGCTCTCTTAACTTTAGAGGACAACAAGCTGCTAAGAGGGTCTACTTTGCGCAGATTAGGCACCAGACAACCTTCACTAACATCACAAACTCTCTCACTAAACAAATCTTCCTATGATGTTACCTCTTGTAGCATCAATCACTTATATAAACTGTCTGCGCCCACAGAAAACTTATTGAAACCCTTAGATATTTTGATATGTGTTGGACCTCATGACTCAACATGAACCTTATCAACTTCTCCCTTGGAGTTATCAGCGCTAAGGTATCCATGACAGAGAGCGTCTTCGTCCAAAAAAGGCAGGTCTCAAACTGGTTACTGGACACAGAGTGTTTGGGTTAATCCCAGAATGGTTACTGGCAATTACTACACTTAATATAACAAAAGTACAAACAAAAGGATAAGTTTGATATCTATTAAAAAGTTCAATTATGATAAACTTAGAATTTTGAAACTTCAGGGAAATTAAAGATATTATAATTGAGATAACGAGACTCAATTGGGAATTTAGGGTTTGATAATGAGGATTTTCTCATGATCCTTTAGTCAGACGGCGTCTGACTGCTGCTTTGGTAACTTAATTAATAGGGATAATCTTGTAAATGTGAGCTCCATCTTGAGGTGGTTATCCCTGGAAGTTTATGTTCAATGGCCTTTGTAAAATTTTCACTTCTGGGTGTTGGACCATTGTACCTTCTTGCAATATTGGTTAATTACTAAATTTAGTAAGTTCCTTCTTGAATTCAGGTTTGAGTGATGACGCTCCTACAATGCACCTGTCATTGTTGTTTTGAGTGACTCTCAAAATTGAATGGTTGCCAGATCTAGTAATATTCACCTTCAAACCTCAGATGCTTGCATCAGCATAGTATATTTCACTAATTATTTTGCCACCGGTGGGATTCAAAATATTTTGGACTCCCAAAGGTATGGGTCAATTATCATATGAATTTTGGTGTTGATGTTGTCTACATATATTAACTCATCTGACTCCTCAGGGAAAAAATATTTCGCGTGACATCACTTCAACCTCACTAAAATTATTGCCCATGACATCAGCCCAAAAACCAACTAAAACTCCTTTGTTTGCCCATTTATATAAAATGGCCTTAATCCCCCCATCCGCGGTGAGACATTCACCTGTACATCCACCAGATTGGGGGTTATTTATGCATTCAATTGGTCAAGGAATGACTTATAATAGTCATGACCTCATCTGCAACATTACCCCTACCATGACAAGACCTGTAAATATGAAATGTGCCAGGCGTGCATTTTGTTGAACATACTGTAGGTTTAGTTGTCTCAAAATGGAGTATTCTGAACATCTCTTTATAAGATGGTTGCAGGATAAGTTCATATGGCCTGTAGTTTCTTTGGTTGGGTTCCTCGCAGGTGGTAAAACAAAACCTTGTATCCTATGCTAAACTCTGGCAACTTTGTTCTTCTATGGCTCTCTTTTTGACTTGAAGGCAGGATCACTTCAGTGTTGCTTGAAGATTCTAAATGTATTCAAAAAAGCTCTTCTTCTAACTCCTGTCGTTAACTCCCAGGAGTTAGGCTTTTTTAATCCTCTGGAAGGATGTGTGCCAG
>JAKSZP010001923.1:0-52027 GCA_022478985.1 Massospora cicadina | reverse complement strand
CCCTATTTCGTTGGCCGCTCCACCCGATGAGATATTAGGTATTCATCCAGATCAATCTTCAATGGATATGACCAGACAAATATCCTAAAATCCCCCAAACGTAGTTCCTCCAAAATTATGGTCAACTGATTTCCAATTCACTTCGCTTTAGGGAATTTTTCCCCTAGCAATACCAGTACTTTAGCAGGTTGGGAATATGGGCAAAAATCCCAACAATAAGATAGAGCATCCGATGGGATATTTTTCTATATAAATGTCTCTGCCTGAGTTGAATTACGCCGTTTATGACAAAGAGTTACTAGCAGTGATGGAGGCGCTGACTTATTGGCATACCACTTGCATGGATCCTCCCAACCTTTTCTTGTATGTATAGATCACCATGCATTGCTGTAAACCTTGCCCCTCATGTCCTAACCCCACGGCAGACCTATTGGCATGAGACCCTTGCCCACTTTGCATTTTCTTATGAGTTCACCAAGGGCAAGGAGAATGGTTTGTGGATTCTTTAAGCCGCAACACTGCTTTAGCTCCTGATCCAAAGGAGGTAGAGATCCATAACACCCAGTTGATGATTCCATAAGGTAAGATTTTATCTTAACTTCCCACTTCCACAGCCAACACGCCAGCGCTTGCACCTCTGGAAAATGTGGAGGAATACAGTATGTTCAGAAAGGTAGTCCTTTCTCAGCCGCTATCAGCTGAATATATCATGGTACTTTCTAAGAGCGCTCTGAATCAGGAGGACTTATTCAGGGATTATCATGTAAAGGATGAGATGGTGTGGTTTCATGGGCGCCTATGGGTTCCTGCTGGACCACTTCACCTGGAAATAATCTGTAACCATAATGATGGACTCACCGTTGGTCATACTGGGAAAGCAAAGACCTTGTAGTTAATATGGCGCATTTACAATTTAAAGGGCTTGCCTGCTCAGGTGGAATGGTATTGTAAAGAGTGCTTGATCTGCAATTAAATGAAACCAAATCTTCAACCTTTAGCAGGGTTTCTTGTACCAGTCCAGAAGGCTGAAGGGCCCTGGACTTCCCTATTGGTGGATTTCATTGTGGAATTACCTGTCTCTGATGGTTATGATGCCATCATGGTGGTGGTGGACCATTTTATGAAGTTTGCCCACTTTATTTCTTGCAGAACTACATTAACTGCAGCTGAGATGGCCAGGCTTTTTGTCACGCATGTGTTTGCGCTCCATGGAGTTCCCCAAGAGATTATCAGTGACTGGGGACCCCAGTTTACCTCTGTCTTTTGGGAAAAGTTGTGTGAGACTCTCCAGATTCTCCTCTGCCGTTCAACTGCCTATCACCCTCAATCAGATGGGCAGACTGAACGAGTGAACCAGTGCTTGGAACAGTTCCTGCAGTGTTACACTGCCGCAGATCATTCAAGTTGGGGTTTTCACCTCCCTATGGCCCAATTTAGCTACAACAACACTTTGCATTCTTCAATTGGTTGTTCCCCATTTTTTTCCAACCATGGTTTTAACCCCACCTTTAAACATGGAGCCCAGTTGTGGATTTAAAGTTGAAGTGGTGGTGGACTTTACAAAAATGATCAAGAAGGTCCACCAGGGGGTTTCCACGAGTTTGGAGGCAGCAATGCAAGTTTATAAGGAGAACAATGATGGTAAGCGCTGAGTGGGTCCAGCGTACAAGGAAGGAGATCTCGTGATGCTTGATGCTCATAACATCCCTATCAAGCAGCCATACATAAAGCTGGTACCAAAGATGATTGGCCCTTACCGCGTTGTTAACCTGGTGGGACATGCCTCATACCAGTTAGATCTTCCCTCTTCATTTCAGATATTCTTTGTCTTTCATGAGAGCAAATCGATGTTGTTTGAGGGCCTCCACAAGAGACTCCTGAGGCTTATCTCATAGATGGGGTGCCAGAGAGGGAAGTGGATGATATAGTAGCCTCCCGCCATATTAAAAGAAGACTTGAGCACCTGGTACCTTGGAAGTGTTTTGACACTGCAGAGAACAGTTGGGTACCAGCGCATGACTGTGTGCATGCTCAAGACCTGATTGAAGCTTTCCTTAAGCGTTTCCCCCAAGCCGCCAGATCTCAACCCAAACCAACCGTTGCTACAATGAAGTTAACCCCAGCCCACAAGAACTTTCCCTGGCACAAGCCCTTGGAGGGGGGGTTAAGCCCTGAAAGGAGGAGAGGGTAATGTTATGGTTAGAAAATGACATCATCCTTAGGACCAACATTAGAGACAAAGATGCTTTCTGGGAGGCCAAGAAGGTAGAGTTAGAAGCCTCCCTGACCTCAAGAATACCATAGACCAATTCTGGGTTAAGGCTAAATATGCCCAAGTTTGCCCTATGTGAGCTAGCAAAGTTCAGCCCTGTATGAGAGTAGGGGCGTTAAAACAAACTAGCTTTATTATAACAGAAAATGGGTTGCTTTAGTTTTTGGTGAACGGGGTTTTGAAACCCGTTCAGTTTTTTCATTATTCAGCTTGGTTAAGCCATTTTTACAATCAAACAACTATGTTCAGTCAGTTACTCAATATAGCAATTGCCCTATGGAAGCATGCACCTATTGGCATGCCTTGGCTTAGACCCTCTTCCCTTGATTGATTGTTTTGTCAACTCTCCTTAAATTTACCATGTTAAGACCAATCTTACTTGTTGGTCAACTTCTCCCCATATATAAAATCCCTCGCTAAGTACACCATTTTCATATTTATGATCTCAAAATGATTTTGTGCACATACAACTTTGTGGAAATCTCACACTACATTAACCTTTCCATTTTAAATTTGATTAAATTATCCTCTTGTGCACCATTGGTCCACCCAGGTTCCCTCCAACCTGGGATGACTATCTACTTACTCTGTGCACCGCGTCAGTTTTGGTTGTTTATTTCCCCAAACAATCATACTCCTTTACTTGAGTTATTATTGCTTAAGCACCCTCTGCTATGCTCTAGTAACTTTTATTCTAGCGCCTAGTTCCCTAGCATTAACCCTGTGCACCATGCACTACTACGCTGGGAACAGGAGAGTTATAGAAACTCTCCTTACAGGTTGCCTCCCTCAAAGTCATCAAATTACTTAAACCTCTAAGAACTTTTCTCTCATGCAGGGTTCTGGTGGTGGTGCTCCCTCAGTTCTAAAAGGAATGGATAATCTAAGTCACAGGGAGCACTCCTTGCATCTCAACAGGGAGGATTTTTTGTTCATAATAAGTAGGAGACCAGGAAGGCTGTTTGACCCTCACAAGCAGGGCAATCTATCCTCATGTTTTGATGAGAGATGGGTGACAGCCTAACCCCTGAAGGCTGTTCCTTGTCCCCGTCTTCTCACCACCAAGAAGTTGGTGAAAAAAATTAAGAGAATGTGTTAGGAGGTGGTGGTGACAAAAATCCATAAGCAACAGGAAGGTTTCAGCTCCCCACCTTGCCAGAAGACATCTCAAGTTTGAGTCTCATTAATAAAAGTAAATAAATAAAAATGAAATCATATCAAATCAAATTAAATTATTCAAATAAAGCTTAGACTTAAAATAGCCTGTTCAACTTTCCTCCTTATCACCAGTGAAGGTGAGCCTACCCCAACAGGTTTGGAAATGCTGAACCCATTTTAATTCAAAATGGGACTTTCCAGTCTTCCCAGGTCCTGGGCGCACCCTACCAGCTTTGAAAAAATTATCATCAGCTTTCTAGGAAAAAATGTGGCACAAATTTTTTTTGTAAAACCTTTTATACTAATTTAGCTAATCAGATTAGATCTTAATTGGCCTCAAATTGCCTTAGTGTGTTGATCTTCCAAAAAGCAATCACAAATGGGTAATATAGCATTAATGCACCCCTTTTCTTATTCCCCAGCCATATATCTTATAAGACAGCCTTCCCCACCAGTTTATACTATCACCTTCATTTTCTTTTCCTCCTTTCCATTAGTTATATAAGTAATTTTATATATACAAATTATATAATAAAGTAAGAAATTTTTCAGTGTCAATTTTCAGCTATGTGCTTCAACTTTATAATCACATAGCAAGTTTTGGCACTTTCCCTAGTCATATCACACCAAATTTTATGGATGGCTGTACTAGCGATATTCTGGCTGTTGCTCTGGGTGATAACTCATTCTTAGTGGCAGTAAAGTCTTAATTATATCAGAAAGCCCCATGAAATAAAATCTCTTATTGTGAGTGATACTTTTCAAACAGCACACTATATTTTGTTATTTGATGAAAGTATGTTCTTCATCAGTTCTGGTATTTTACATACTGTGAAAAATATTTGTTTGATATCTCCAGAAAAGTGAAAAGTTATACTACCTACAAATCTGTTATTACTACACAGGTCTTGTAAAGAGTTCTATAAAGAGCTTCTATTAGTTAAAAAATATTTATACAACTAGCAATATACAACTTGGTGGTTACTACAACAATCATCTTACTAAAGATATATAACTTAGATAACTTTTTAAACCTGCTGAGAAGGGTTACCCAGTAAAAATAAATTTAGAATGATATATAAACTAATCTTTATAATCATGTGATTTCATATAAAAGGTATATATTTGAAGGTCTAATCTATACCATTGTAGTTGATAGGTACTATTTACATTAAGTACTGATTTTAAGTTTATGTTTGATAGATATATTGCTTTTATACTAAAGTAATAGAATAATGGATATTTTAATTCCAATATATTTGCTAATGTAAAATTGATTTATATTTAAATCTTTGTATCTAATCTCAAGCAAAAATCTCGTCAAACTTAATAAGAAAGTTACATTGTTTTATATTTAACTGTACAAATTATGTTTGAAGATAGGGAGATTTTATCAACTTATTACATCGTCATCCCCTATTAACTAAGTATTATTGACTCGCCTTTTTTAATTATGTAGGTTACTTTTCAGCTATGGTGTAATTTCCATGTTACCAGGTTTGCATTTGAGCCCTTTCTGCTAAAGAGTGGTTGGATTTCTAATAAATCTTCTCCAATTTAATTTGTGACGTTGTGGGCTATAATTAGTGGATGACCAACCAAGTCAAGCTAAGGGTTAGTAAAAGCATTGTTTTTTTAATTTAATTCATACGAATACTTGCAATTAAAGCTACAGCGTGATAGTAAACTACTAAATGCCAAATTTAACTAAATCGGATATTTTATTTAGAAAGAATTGAGCAATCAAAAAGTTTCAAATAATTTTCTATTTTTCTCTCTGATATATGATAACCATAAATTCCTTCAACCTTTCAGAAGGTCAGCACAATAAAGATACTTATTATCAAAAAATTTAGTATATAATAAATTAGTAGTCCATATATTTTAGTGGTTTTTCGGGCATTTCACTGGATTTAAGAATACAATTTTACATTTAATATGCGTTTTATCTGCTACAATATTGCTTGGCCTATGAGAAGGTCAGCATAATAAATTACTCAATAGTTAAAATTTGATACATTAATTAGTAGTTTAAGTACCTATAATATTTTTTGAGTTTTTAATGAATATAAATACCTGATTTGCGTGGATTCAAAAACGGGGTCTTTACATTAACTTCAATTTTTAACCTATCATTACCAAAAAAGTGAAAACCTTCTATTGGATATATGCTATGAGCAAGATTAGTTTCATTAAAATTGGTCCAGTAGATTCTGAGATTTCTATAAACAAACGTAGATTCTTTCTGAGTTTTATAATATATAAACACATGGTTGATAGCTTAAATATAAAAAACGGTTGATTGACATATAGTTTTTAAACTGGGGAATGCAGATTTGTGTGAATCAAATTTGAATTTTTGATTAATACACATTTGGAGCTGATTTAAGTTTTCAGCCTTTCTCGGAGCGTGGGTTTAAATCGAGATTAATCATAAAGTATCACAAAAAATTTCCCAATATAACTTTATTTCCTTTTAATATTTCTTACTAAAGAAAGTGGAGACCCTAGCGCTGAGTATCTGCTATTAGTGTGTAAAATTTCATTAAAATTAGTTCGGTGGTTTCTAAGATTACCGCGAATAACCTAATCCCTCTAAAACTTTATTTATATAAAGCTGGAACCCTCAGAATTGATTGGGTTTATAATTTACCAGACAATTTCTAATTGATTGATTTAGCTTTGACATGCAAGGTGGCTTTTAGCTGGAGATTTTTTAAAACTTGTAGTATGTACCTGAAACATGATCATTGTGTGACGCCATGCAATGAAGACGATATTGGCATTCGTGTAAATAAAGCTTTTGGTTGATTTGATGGGTTAATGACTTATCTAAGAGGTTTAAATTTAAATTAGATTTGAGCCTATGAGTTCAGATTGTGATTTTGTAACTTACTAAACTCTGCAATAGGACAATTAGAAGGGTCACGCGCTTCCGTTTGGTCATACTTACGTTGATTAGCTGGATGATATTTTGTCAAGCTTCAGTATTGACATCATAAAGATAGTGGCTCAGTTTTTGCCGCGATTCCATGCTCTGATTAGACGGGAACTCAAATCGACAGTATAATTTTTAAAGTTAAAATTAAATGTGGGTTCGCAAGATTTGTTTAACTCATGGCGCTAGAGCAGTCGGTCAAATTTAAATTAAATTCTGGGAATCTGATTTGCCCACACCCTTGAACCATAAGCGGCAGAATTGAGTGATCAACTTTAATTACATCTAAAATATTCTGATTAGCTCTGGTCAATGATTCACTGATGACATTTGGCTAGAACGTCAATCTTCTCCATTTGGTAAGTTCTTCGCAATCTGATTAATCTGCAGATCATGTTTGCAAAGCCATGTTTGACAATTTTTATTTAAGAGCTAAACGACAAAATACAATATTGATATCACAGTACGATAGGAAATTAAATGTTACAGAAAGTTTCGAACAATACCAAGCCATAAGCCATATATTATGCTCTTAGCTTTTTACCATTAGGTAAAAGCTTTAATACTTTTCAACCTATTATTACCAAATAAGTGGAAAACCTTTTATCGGGTACCTGCTATAATTGAGCACTTATATTTGGTGAAATACATGAAAAATTAATAAAATTAAACTAATTTAATTACTAGCAAATATAGAAATATTGGGTACTTTTATTATGTTGACCATCTGATAGGTTGAGGGATCTTTATGATAAATATCTAAATACATGGAAAACCCTGGAAAATGGTTTGATTATTCATGTTTCTATAAGGTATCAAATTTTAGGTATAAAACTTTGGTGGATGATGCTTCACACTTCTATATAAAGTTATATTAAATCAATTCAGTAGAAACTGAAATTACTGCAGACAAATATAGATCCCCTTAGGGATTTATTAAATAGATAGATTGATAATTTACTATAGAGATAAATAGTTAAAAATAGTTTATTTGTTATATATAGATAATTAATCAACAACCTGATCCCATATTAGGATAGGCAGGGGGTTGAGTGCAAGTCAAATTTAAAATTTTGACCAATACTGGATCAAATAGTTTTAAGTTTTTTCAGCCTCCCCTGGAACGTGGGTCTAAATGAAGAGTTGGTCATAAAATTATTGCAAAAAGAGTTTTTCTATAATAAATTTATTTATTTTTGATCTATCATTACCAAACAAAGTGGAGAACCTAGCATTGGGTACCTGCTATGAGTATGCAAAGTTTCAAAGAGATAGATAAGTAGTTTCTAAGAGATTACCGCGAGCAACCTAGACCCTCTAAAACTTTATTTATGTAGATAAATAGTATTTAATAGGGGTAATCAAAGTTAACAGAACTTTTTAGTGTGGTAAGTCTAAGGGCAACTTAAATTTTAAAGCATAGTTAAAAATCCTACATCTGGACATGATTATATGAAATTATATTAAGCTATAAGCAAAACTTACTAAATTTTTCAATTAACAAATTGCACTGTATGCTTTTAGCTTAACACTATAATCAGCTAGGTTAAACAAGCACAAACTACTGCATCTATAATTTGCATGTAGCCCTATAGATGATATTATTCCCCAAGGTGGTGTAATTTAAAGTGTACATCAAACTGTGGTTTACTTTATAAGACATATACTACATGAGTTTCAACAATGTAACATGTCAGTAAAAATTCCCCTTTAAGTATGAAAAATCAATTCAATATTTAGAACTAAAAATTTAAATGTTTGCCCCCTTTTATAGAAGAGTCAATTAAAATTACTTTTTGGCATGTTAACTTATAAAAGTCATGTATGTAACTTATGATATGAGCAGGACAAAAAAAGAGAGAGGGAGTAGGAAGATAACAAGTATAGGGATTGTATATATAATGGTTAAAACAAAATTTAGAAGAATAATTTATAAATATTCTAAATCTATAAAAACATACCTTTATTTTAGGAACATATAGAGATCAAAAGATCATCCTTCAAATAGCTATCAAATTATAAAATCAGACACTTATTATCTGCAGACAAAATAACTCCAAAATCTATCAAAAAATTGTGCGCTGCAAGTAAATAAATCCAAACAACAATACTAATAATCCAGAAGCTAAATCATTTGATACCAAAATTAACAAAAAATATTGTTTTACTTAAGAGCCTTCATTTTCATCGGATGAAATAATAATAGCCTTTCTAGACCTTTTAAAGGATGATACAAGGTCTAAATTAGAGCCATTCGTATGAGCTTCTTTAGAAATATTTCTAGCACTTTTACGGGGAGTAAAAAAGGAAGAGGCAGCAGTGCTGTTTGCTGAAGGAGGTGCTGAATTGCTAAGTGTCGAGTCAGAAATATTAATATCCAATGCATAATTAACAGGCTTCTTGGTGCGAGCACTTCTGCGTGGAGTAGGCCGTTGAGGATGAAATCTTCTGGGCCTAGTGGATAACTTGGGTATAATCTAAATGCTAAGTATACAAAGCCAACCAAAGAAAGCTTACATTTTTAAAAGATTCCAAGCGACGGGGAATGTGAACCTCGACAATGGTGCTCTTAGGAAGGCTGGAGCAGTGGTAGTGGCAGGAATCAAAAGAGGAGTGAGTGTGACAGGTTTGTGTCTTAAGACCGCGAAACTTGCGCTGCTTGATAAGGCAATCATCATCAATGTTATCCTGATGCAGATCAGTGAGGTAATCAATGACACGAGTGAGCCAAGAGCAGAAGTGGTCTGCGGTGGGAAATTTGGCTCTTGGGTTGCCAGTAGCCGCAATAAGAATATCCTTAAAATAAGGCGAAGATTTAATCCACGTAAAAAGAATGCCAAGGCTGTGCTTCAGTTCTTTCTCATGCAACGTCAAAGAAGTATTAAGCCCTTTGCAGGCTTCAAGGAGAGGCACAGTAAAATCAAACATGGCGTGAGCTGCCTGTACACCCTTTTCTAAGGTGTCAGCGTTGTGTAGTGCATCAAGAAGGCGTTGACCAGTGTTTCCTCGCTGGGAACTCTTGAAGAGAAGTGCTGATTGGTCATAAAGGTATAACTTGAGCTTGGCTAGACGTTCACGCATAGCACGAAGGACGAAAAAATCATAGTGGGATCTATCAAACATTGCAAGCAAATCGTCTGCGCCAAAGTTTTTAAGCCTAGCCAAGAAGGCGTCGTTGAGTTTTTCCAAATGAGGGCGGTACTCAGCAAACTTAGCTGTAATATAAGGAGCAAGTTGTTCATCTGCGAGAGCTATAAGTTCCCTTTGTAACTGCAACCAACGGTTTGCAGACGAAAAAGAATCCAAAATAAGCTTCTGATTAGTAGAAAGCTGGGCCTGCAATATGCGTTCGCGATGGCCTCTGGGATTCAAACTGCGGAGCAGTACCTCAAACTGGGTCTTATCTCCAACATGCTCCCAGCGTGGCGTGTTGGAAGGAAAATCGAGGCCAGGACAAGAATTAGCTTCAATAAAAATGCCACCAATTGGGCGCCAGAACCAGAAAAGTCTACCAATGCGATCTTTTCCGAGAAGGGTGACGAAAGTGTCAGAAATCGGGCCCTCAAGCTGACCGTGGAGAAGAGCTGCGCCAGGCGTGGTAAATTCAGTGGACTCAATTTCCTGAATCCAAGTTTGAAGCTCATCCCGACGAGATAAAAAATTGTCCAGTTTATCTCTCTGAGTCGTGATCTGAACATCAATCGCCTTCAATTGCATGCTAACAAAATCGTTTGATGGGTCAAGAAGGGCCTGCTCTTTAAGGTATCCTGCTCTAGCTTGAAAGTGGGCTAACTCCGTCTTAGCACTGTGAACGTTGTGGTTATTTGCGTCACGAGCAATTAACAAGTCGCGCTTCTTTTGGGCAAGGGTTGCGCTAAAGCTAGCCTTATCATCTAACCATTTGAAAAACCACGGTAGCTGGGTGACTTGATCTAATAACTGAACAAGTACTTCTAGCTTTTGACTAGCAGAGCAGTTGGAAAGAATTACTTTTGGGATCAGCATCTCATCCAAAGAGCCCTGAAGCTCAATCATACTAATAATACTATTTGTGCGCAATAATTGCACAAGTTGAGATACGAGGAAAACGTAAAGAGGCGAGAAGCTCGTGTTGGGAACAAGAAGTGCAAGCTCAATAAGCTGCGGTTCAAAAAGCACAGGTGGCCAATCAGTCAGCATCTCCGAGGAGATCATCCGGAAGAATTCCGCAACAAGGAGTATTTTTACGTGCTCCTCGAGAGAAAATGAATTCGAATTCAACCCTGCGGAGTATAAAAACTCAAGACCCGAAAAACTAGGTAGCATGCCTTGATAAATTGAAGGTTCTAAATCATCCTCTAAAGCTGAAGAAGTTGACTAAAAAATTAGGAAAATGATTTTTAATCAGTTTTACCTGACGCGATTGCATAAATATACCAGTTGGGGCGGTAATACCAGGAGCATTATTAGGAACAATGCTTAGAGAAGGCTGCTCAGCTTTCTTCGTTTTAAGCTTTTTCTGCTTTTTAGAATCATCCTTCAGAACGGGAGAAGGAGGCAAACTGGAAGTGGTCGACTCGGCAGTCGGTTGTGTGCTCTGAAAGGTATGGCGAAAGTCAGAGGGCGTGACTTGTGAAGGTTCGCTCGATGAACCCTGGAGCGAGGAAGGAGTAGTTGGCAATGTGCCTCTTAACATAGCCTGCTGCTTCATTTTTCATGAGTTTGTGAGCGCGGGCTGAAAGAAAAAGCAGTTTCTTATTTAAAAATGGTTGTTTAATGGCCTGTTGTTCAGAGTCATTTTGCGGTACAGTTGCTTCTTGAACTGGAGAACTATCCTCTTTCTTTTCGCTAGAAATCTCATCAAAGGAAGTAGGCCTGGAGGTCAGTTTCATTTCTTGACGGGAAGCCAGCTCTTCTTGGCTGATAAATGATTCCGAAATAGCTACCTTAGAGGGACTTTGTTCGGGACGAACTATTGGTATCTCAAGATCCTTTTCAGTTTCTGGTGTGGATAATTGAGGTACATAAGGTTCCATTCCCAAAACTTGGCAATCTTCAGATTTAAAAAATGTATCTGAAGTTATAGCTAAACTGGGCGGTGTTGGTTCCTTGTTTAAAAGTTCATTCGAGGTCTTCGTAAGCACCAGTGAAGCCGATGCAGATACATCACAAGATATCGTAAGATCAGCGTCGGCTCCAGTCATTCTACTTTGTAACAAAAGTTCCTTTAAGTTTCAAAACCAAAACCTAATAAAGGTAAGCAACTGAGCAAATAAACTACTAAAAAATAATTCTTAGTTTTCAAGAAAAATAAGGTTTAACATGATTAAAAATCTGAATAAAAATAAATCAGAAAAAAGCGGTTCAATTTATCTCGTAGTAGCATACATGCTTTATGTATGTAGATTAAAAAAGGCAACAAATGTGTCCAAAAGGTATAATAAGATAAAAATTTTAAAAGGGAAGCCATAAAAACAGTTTATTAAATTAACCAACCATCTCGAAAATGGGTTTGTTATAAATGTAATGAAATTTTTCCAAAAGGAAAACTCTTACAAATGTAATTCTGAAGCCAAAAACTTGCACAAAAACAGGTGCCAACTGCTAAAATATCAATATATAAGAAAGGATTTTTGGATAATCTCTAGGGTTCATGCTTGCAGACATCTGCCATGCTTTCAAGCTTAGCAAATTCTAAGCCAATAGGATCAATTACAGATACTAACATAATTTAATGCCAATTTTAGTCTAAGATTACAACTCTTAAGATTGGTCCAAAAAGGCAACTAATCATAAATCAAAATTATAGCTAGTAAATTAGGCATAAATTCTAAAGCTTTAGATCATACAGACAAGTATGTAACATGAAATTATATTTATACTATGCATAATTTAGCTAATTTATTCTAAAAAAGTGATAAAATAAATTTTAGCATGTAAGCATAATTTTTTATCTATTTATAAAATAGTTCAAGTAGTTGACTTAAAAAATTGATAGTATTATTAATATCTAACCAAAATAGGCTACCTTTTGACAGACACCACCAATAAATGAAAGAAAATGATTAATTTAAAACTATTAAAAGATATCTCAGTTTATATAAACTTTCCTGCTCCTACCATATCAAGACTTCTTTGAGTTGTCTCTACCCTGGTATAAGTTTTAAACAAATAACTTATTCTCTGCCATTAACAATTTCATGTCTAGTGACAAAAACATGTTGTCATGCAAACCAAATGTTAGTTGCCAGGGGCAACATGTTAGTATCACCGGACATGAAAGTGTTAAGAGTCTATAACTAGCATCCATGTTGGGGAAATGACATATAAAGTTTAGACTGTCCTGCCAGTTGAGATACAGAAGTACCCAAAAAGCAAGCCAGAATATCAGAGGCATGGCTGCTTGGACAATATTTGCTTGTGTGGGGAGATGTACAACAATTAATATTGAGAAAGTACAAATGTAAAAATAAACCTGGCAAGGAACCAGGCTGTTGCAACTCCAGACCTAATAGGCCTTGCATCAGGGAATTAAACAATTGGACTAGCTGTTTCATGATATTCCAGGTTTGGAACAAAAACAGAGGTAAGGGGAAGATCCTTATGTGGAGTAGAGACAGATGGGCCCACAGGATTCTGATATCCTATTAGCAGATGGCTTTGACAATTGGGTTGAATTCCCAGAAGTTTTTTATATAATATGCCCAGTTGACTACAGAGGGAGCTATAGTTAAAATTATAACTGATATTACCCAGCCAATGCAGGGCCTGATGGGCCACATGGTTAGTGCTATAGGGAGCTCAGTAAAGAAATTGTTTTTGAAAATAACTCAAAAATTGGAAAATTGGAGAGATTTTTAATGAACAGTAAGTTTAAGAAAATTGACTGCCAATTTACTCAGTGTGTTATGACTGCTTAAATAGATGGTCAATTTAGGGAATAACTTAGTAAAGTGTGGGATTGGGGCCCTCAAGATTAAATCTAACCCAGAAAACTTTGGAAGGAGGGGGGAAACAAATTTCATCTGAACTGACTTCAAAGGAGTCAGCAGTGGTCTGAGTCACTGTCAGTTTGACCTCAGCTGCCTGACTTACAGTTTCAAAACATTTTCAACAATTAGTATGACAGCATCTTGCCTGAATTGCAAAGTGGATCTCTCAAGGCTACCCCACATAGGGGCAGTCCCAAATGGTCAGAAACAGGTTTGGGATACCAATCTATCTGTGCCTGGTCACTTTGGAATCTGTTCAGCCAAGTGAGATGCATCAAATGACAATTCTGATTTTTGAGGGGATGTTTTGAGCTATCAGCAATATTTAACAATGGAGGTACATGCCTGTCAGGCTTTTTCCCTGGTACTTTTGAGGGGAGTTCTGAATTGGCCACAACATGTCCAATGGCCCAATGCCATTGCTAATTTTAATTAGGATTCATCACTGGACAAATTTATATTAAGAGGTATCCACCCATTGGGCTTTGTACCCAATGTTTTTGGAGCAGGTTTCAAACTGATGACAACATTTCTCAATGGCCCAAGTTGGATTTTTGGCATTGAAGAAGCTTTCTGGTGCTGTTTTACCTTGAATCCAATAATTTAATTTAGAGGTTTTCAGCACCATTTATAAATAAAAACAACTAAATACTAATAAAAGCTAAAAGCTTATTTTTTATAGATTTTTATTAGAAGTGGTGATGGGGTAAAAAGAGAACCCTCTTAATAAGTTGATAGTACTATTTAAAATGATGAGGCTCAAAGTTCAGATTGTTAAGTAAAGTCTGAATTAGGTAATATGAGCCATTGCCCTATCAGATCTCATAAACTTGCATCATTTTGGGCAGAATAGCTGCTTCAGGGTCAGAAGCAAGAAGAACTAGCCCATTAGGTAATGTTTTTATAAACTTGACACAATTAATAAGTTGAAAGTTATTTGCATTTGGTTGGACCCCCTCTGACCTTATAAAAGGGACCAGTTTTCATGGTGTAACCTGTAATAAGATAGAAGAGGCCAAGGGAGGAGTCTCTGATGAACTCCATAATTTGGCTGACAATTCAGTCAATCTGACTGCCTGAACTCAATTTGTTTGATTGATTATTATTAGAAGTGTTACCCCAATTTAAGGGGTTCCACTGGAAATTAACCAGGGACTTTTGGACAATATTTGATGTATCTTTCTCCAGTTTACTCATATCAATACATCAGACTTGTGATTGTCTGACATTACCCTCTTCAAGAGTGGTAGGGGGAGAATAAGGGCATAAAAACCAGCCATGGACCCAGTTGATAATGACTCTGAAAGAGAGGGATTTGATAGAGTACTCATCCCCTTGCTTGTATGTGACTGAAAATGGACATTCCCATATAGAACTGAGCTTCTCACTTCTAGGAGTGATGCAGTTGTGGTAATACAACTCCAAGTCAGATACTTGGAAGGAAGGGAGAGGGACACAGAGCTCATTTGCTGCTTGTTCTTCTTTAGTGAACATCTTTGCCAAGATATTCATAGCCTCTGCTTGTAGTTGGATGATGTGCTGGTCCAACTTTTCATGGCTTGCTCTGGGTCAGTTCTATCAGTGGAAATATCTTTTCTAGTAGAGCTGGTATCCAAGGTTCTTGGACATACAACACATAGAAAGAGAACATCTTTAGGATGCGATGGTAGCTAATTTGCTAGGCCATGAGGGCACTGGTTAAATAAAGATCCCAGAGGAGAGGGTCTGAATTGTCCATTTTGTGAAGTATAGAGACCAAAGTCCCATTAACTCTTTCTACAGCACCATTTGTGGATGGGTTATAGAGGGCTGAGAAGATTTATGCTCCCATGGAGGTGGCGATGAGCTTTAGCACTCTAGAGATAATTTTTTACATTGATGCATAGGAGGACCTGGGGCAGCCATGCCGTATAAAGATGTATTGATGCAAAAAGGTGGCCGTGGCTTTAGCAGTCTGAGTGGGGATAACAACAGCTTCGCCCATTTTGATGAAATGATCAATACCAACTAAGATATAGCGATTGCCACATTTAGTCTGAGGGTGAGGATTTACCCCATCCAAACTTATGTTTAAAAGGGTCGTTGTAGTGTAGTAGATTGATACTGATATCAGGTATTGAAGCTGGATTGTTTTTTACAGGTCATACAGGCATCCAGGACTTCAGCTATGGTCTCCATGATGCCCTCCCAGTAGTACCGCTCTTTCACCCACTTGTAGGTTTAGCATACTCCGCCATGTTTCATGATATTGTGAAACTCCAAAATGACAGGAACTCGCTTTGACATCCAGAAATAGGGCAATCAATTTACTTTAACTTTCTTATATATATTCCCACTTTCCACCTTGGTATTGCAGAAATTTCAAGCTAACATTTTTTGTACTGGTTCATCTTTATTATCTCCATGCATCTGGAGTCATGAGAGGATCATGTAACCTCTCAACTTCACTATTGTCTAAGTGAAGAAGTGGCAGCCACATTAACCCATCTACATCTATGTGGTTCATTCCCGCCCAATGCTCAATAGTCATATTGTAATGCTGGAGCTTCAGAGCACAGTGAGCTAACTGCCCCATGGGGTCCTTCTATTCTGCAACTACTTTAGAGAGACGTGGTCTGTGATCACTTTGAAGGGAGTTCCATATAGAAATGGGCAGTAGTGTTTAACAGCGAGCAAGACAGCCAAGCACGCTTTCTCAGTAATGCTGTAGTTATGCTCAACTTTTGAAAGCATTTTTTTAAAATAAGGCATGGGATTATCGACCCCGCGCTTTTCTAATTGAGCCAATATAGCTCCAACAGTGTAGTCAGAGACATCTGTGAACAATATGAAGGGCTTGCCATAGTCAGGGTGATGGAGTATTGGCCTTTTTTTCAATAAACTCCTTCAGAGTCTCAAATTTGGCCTTTTGTTCAGTACCCCAATGAAAGGGAGTGTTCTTAGCCAGGAGGCGGACAAGGGGCTTGTTGAGCTTGGCTAATTTTTTGATAGATTGATGATATTACCCCATCATGCCTAAGAAAATTTGGATGCCTTGAAGGATTTTGGGCGCGGCATCTTGGATATTGCTTCAACTTTATCTTTTGATGGTTGTATTACATCTTGTGAGATGATGTTTCTGAGAAAATCTAGCTTCTTCTTTAAGAAAGTGCACTGGAGGGCTTCAATTTGATATAAAGTGCCCAAAAGTGCTAGAACACTTCCTTTAGATGTTCAAGGTGTTCATTGAAAGTCTTGGAGAAAACTGTGATGTCATCATGATAGACAACCACACAGCTCAGTTTTAGATCCTGGAGAATGTGATCCATCATCTGATGGAAAGTGGTGGGTGCGTTACTCAACCCTTGTTGTAGTTGGGTAGGTTAAAGAGACCTTCACTGCAAATAAGAGCACATTTCTCCTGACCATCTAGTACTAAAAAAAGAGCACATTTCTCCTGGTCTAGTGGAGAAAGATCCATTTGCCAATAACCGCTAGCCAAGTCCATGGATGAGAAGAATTTTGACTTAGAGAGTTGGGCCAAGCGTCATCAATGTGGGGGATAGGGTAACTAACCTTCTTAGTGAGGTTGTTTAATTGTGGTAGTTCATCACTACCTGACGACCTCCATTTTCCTTCTTTATCAATAGGAGCGGGGATGACCAAGGGATTTGTGACTGAACCAACAATCCAGCATCCAGAAGCTGTTTGAGCTCCATCCACATCTGTAGCTCCTTAACTTTTAATTTGTCGTAGGGCTTGGAGTGGATAGGGCGAGCATCCCCAACACCAATAATATGAATCCACCCTTCATGTGCCCATAATTATTGTCAGATTTGGAGAAGATGTCGCTGTAGGCTTCAAGCAGGGTGTGGACTTTATCCAGCTCAGCTAGGGTTAGTTCATTGGAGATATTAACGGAAGTTGGGGTACATAAAGACTGGTCAGCGGGTAAGCCCATATCAGCCATAGACCCAATACAGTGGACTTGCTTGATGTCCTCAATGGGTATCAGCAGGCCTCTTCCAATCTCCTGATGTACTTTATCACCATATACTTCTTGTGAGATTTACTAGTAGGAGGTTAATAGGACAATGATAGGCGGGGTTTAACACGCCTGGCAAAACTCTAGGCTCCAAAGGATTAACTCCATTAATTTTTTTAGGTGCAGTAGGCAGTTGTGTGGGATTTGAATGGTAATCTTTATATCAACTACCCTTTGTTCACCAGCCTTAATGACAACTTCTTCAGAGCATAGAAAGAGATACCCTCCAGGGCGTCCACTGATGGAGGCAACATTTTTGTATGCCAGCCTACCATGGTGTAATGTAGGGATAAAGCGGAGGAGGGATACTTGACTGTGCAAACATACTCCTTTTTTATTGAGCTCTTCATTGGATAGAATTAGAGGGACCTCATAGTTCAGAAGGGAGAGATAGCCCTGCTTCAAGTTAATAACACCTTCATATGAGCATAAACTAGGTACCAATAAGTAGATCATAGGTATTGTTGGCCAAGGCCACCGCTGGAGCAGATAAGATGAGCCTCCAAAAACGGATGGGCAGAGAAGAGTATGACCTGATGGCGCAGGTGTTGTTTGGTCCTGCAGTCCCAAACTTTTGAGTGTAGTTAAGGTCAGGGGCCAGTTTAATTTTTTTTGATGAGTTTGATGACACAACGTTTACTGGGGACCCAGTGTCAAGAATAGCCCTAACCTGCACTCCATCGACTATGAATTCCACTTTGGTTAAGGTTCTACCCAAGTTGGTGGAAAGAGAGAGAACCTCCTTTATTTTGAGTATAGAGGCAAGTCATTTGGCTGTCTCAGGGTATTTCTCCTGGATAGAATGCAGGGTATGAACAAACTGCTTTGGGTGGATCAAGGTGGAAATAAATTGGTCAGCATCACTGGCAGTGTCAATGACCTCAAAACCCCTCAACCCTTGGCGGAAATCAGGCGGGGGATCCTAGCCCAATCCACCCTATCAAGGTTCAGCCCATCGGGTATCTCCACTTCATATGCAGCTCCTAAGACATAGTGACTCCTATCTTCGCCACCCCCTTCAGATTCGTCATAAGAGGGATTATCAATGCAAGTTAGGGAGCCTATAGATTGTGAGGTAGGTTCAGGGCTTCCCTTATGGCATGATAGGTACTGAGGTTGCTCCTCCACCTGATTAACTTTTGGGAAGGTGTTGAAATATTCACGGCTCAACTTTCACCCTTTAAAGTAGAGGGTTTGTGCTGCTCATGGAGACGGGTTTCAAACTAGGGATAGCTGGCTGGGAGGTTGAGGAAGATATTGTCATGGAGGAAGATGCTTTTTCTATGCCAGCTTTAAGTCGATTAAAGGCTGTGTGTTTTTGTAAAACAGGCATCTTAGCTTTTGTGACTGAGTCATTCAACCCATTGTTAGTGGGGCGATTAGTACCCAAGAAAGGGGTTTAGACTTAGGGCAGGATTTGGAACCACTTTAGAAGGCTTCTTTGGAGAAAAAGATGGGCAGGGTAAAGGAACAACTGCTTTCACTATCTGGATTTTTAGAGCTGAAGACAAAGGTAAATACTGCCATCACAGCTATTACCGTCTGATTATTGTTATGGGAAGAAAAAAAGGTTTGTGATGGCAACTCCATAGGAGCAGGTTTCCAGAGGGAAGAAGTCATAGTAGGGCTAAAATAGTCAGTGTAGATGCTTGGCTCTGAGACACTTGCATGGGATCAAGTTCACAGAGATCAGCCACCTCTAGCAAAGCTTCCTTGGTATCTTGTATATTTTTAAATGAGCATTTTACAGAAGAGAGATGCATTTCCAAGGAGGGATGGGACGCCAAGCTAGCCAAGATAGCCGCAATAGAATCATCTAGGGGTAGCATTTTTTCAAGCAGTAAAGGTTAAGATTTAATGTAAAATCGTTCAGCAAAAGAGTTGATTGATTCACCCTATTGCAGGCTAAGGCACATAAAGGCTGCTTTTACCTGTTAAAACGTTGTAGGGAGCCAAAATCCTCAGTGAGTGCTTGCTTCACCTCCTCCCAGGTGCTGAGGGTGGCCATGTGCGAAACCATGATATCTTGAGCGCCACAACTCAAGCAGGGAAGAAGGTACTTAATTTTAAGGTGATCCGTTGCCCCTTTCATAGCAACTTCATACATAAAGAGGAAAGAAGCAACACTTCCCTCACCTGGGGTAAACTTTTCTTAAAAGGGAGTTTAAGTATAATGGGGCGTTGAGATAAGTGCTGCTTGAGCCTTTTAAGTTGAGACAAAGCACTGGCTAGCTATCGTTCCATAAGTGCTAGACTAGGGTTAGTATCAGCGGAAAGGCTAGAAGGTATAACCACTCCTAACAGCCTCCATTAATTTAACGTTTAGTGGTGTACAGGTGACCTCTGTAGTGAGCATCACTTGTTGGATCTTTGGCATTGAAGAAGCTCTCTGGTACTGTTTTTTGAATCCAACGATTTAATTTAGGGGCTTTCTGCACCACTTATAACAAAAATAACAAAATAATAATAAAAACTAAAAGGTTGGTTTTTTATAGGTTTTATTAGAAGTGATGATAGGGTAAAAAGAGAACCCTCTTAATAGGTTGATAGTATTATATAAAATGACGAGGCTTAAAGTTCAGATTGCTAAGTAAAGTCTGAATTAAGTAATATGAGCTGTTGACCTATTGGATCTCTTGAACTTACCTCATTTTGGGCAGTATGCCCAATTGAGGGTCGAAGAAGGAAGGATTAGTCCATTAGGTAATGCTTTTATAAATTTGACCCAGTCAATGAGCTGAAAGTTATTTGCACTTGGTTGGACCCCCTCTGACCCTATAGAAGGGGCCAGTTTCTGTATGTGTACCCTGTACTAAGATAGAAGAGGCTGGGGGAGGAGCCTCTGATGAACTCCCCAAATTTGGCCAATTATTAAGTGCAATCTGACCTCCCAAGCTTAATTTGTTTGCCCAATTTTTATAGAAAGTTTTATCCCAATTTAACAGGTTTCACCAGGAATCAACCAGGTACTTTTTGGCCAAAATTTGTATCATTTTTCTCCAAATCACTGTTATCTTTACAGCAGACTTGTAATTGTCCAAAATCCCAATGCCATTGGCGAATTTTGCCAAGAATTTGTCACTTAAATTCTCATTTATAAAATGTGCAAGCCCATTGGGCTTTGTTATCAAGGGTTTATGGCTTCCAGACCTTAATTTTGAGGGCTCAGTGCCATTGACTTCATAAGAACCTTTTAGCTTTGGGGGTGGTGGCTCTCAATTATTTCAGCGCAGATTTCCTTAAATTTACCATACTGATTTAGCAGAGGAAATTGTGGGGACAGGTGGTGAGTCTTCAAAGGGAGGGCTGAAACCCAATGCTCATCTACCACATGGGCGAGATCACCCTGTGTGACAAGAGTAATATATGCCCTCTTTGGACCCTTTTTAGTGGGGAATGGGAACAACGCCCTATCTAGGCAGAGGGGACACTCTCCCAGACTTACATTACCCTTCCTTTTTGCTAAAGGGGGGTGACACCGCTGGGGAACTGGGTTAGGGCCACAATTTTGTGGGATTTTAGCAGCATGCTAGCTATTAAATTAAAAGTCTTTTTTTGGGGGGGGGGGTGACGAGGAGCCTCTGTGTGGGTGACATGGAAAGCCTTGACCAGCTCCAAGCAGTTTGCGCAATCCTGGGCCCTGACCCAGCTGCTTTCACAGGCCGGATGACCTTTACAAGCAACGAGGTATTAAACAGACCGCCAAGGTCTATGGGAATCCAGGATACCCTCCACTTCAGCCTCTCCACACCCTCAATCACAATAGGCTCTGGATCTGAGGGGATACCCCCTTGAACAGGGACAACTGGGACGCATGGAAGGCTGGGTGTTGCTTTCAATGAGGTGGCAATTTTAAACGGAAAGCGCCATTACCCAAATCTACCTCCACAAAGTGGGGACCCAAACGCTTACTCACAAACTTCCAAGTGGGCACCTGCACCCTCAAATGATGTGTGTTGAGCATGACATGTGAACCCACCATTATTTTATGGGCTGGGAGCCGCTTCCAATCTGTGAACCAATTTTAATCACTTATGGTCTTAGTTAGATGTTCACAAACTAAAGACTTCATTGTCCAGATATGCTCATCATGTTCAGCGGTGGCTGATACCTCTAGGCGAAGGCATGGACCAACTTAAAATGAGGGATTGTACCCAAAGTTGCTTCATATGGGGAAAACTCAGTAGAGGCATGCGTCCCTAATATTATACACAAACTGAGCAAGGGGGAGGTCATCAGACCAGTTACCTGCGCCACTGCAGCGTAGCACTGCAGATACTGTTCCAGGATCTGATTAACCCATTCAGTTTATCCATTAGACTGAGGATGGTACTCATTGGAATGACAGAAAGTAATTTTTTATTATTAGTAGTTATTTTAAAACCACACCATAAACTGGGGCCCACAGTCACTGATAATCTCCTGTGAAAGACCAAACATATAAAACACCTGAAGCACAAAAATTTGGGCAGTTTTCTCAGAAGTAATAGGTGAAGAGAAAGGAATGAATGGGGATACTTTTGTAAAGTGATCAACAACCACTATCACCACAGTGAAACCATTAGAACAGGGAAGTTTAGTAATAAAAAATCATGGACACCGATGTTCATGGACCCTCTGCATGTTATAAGGGTGAAGGAGACCATTTTTTTCTGAAGTCTGACTTGGCCCATGTGCAAGTTATTCAGTCTGCAATCCAGGCTAGAAGATCCTTTGACAAACCCACCCAATCATGGGTACGCTTAATTAAGTCAATGCACTTCTTGTTTCCAGGATGTCAAATGCAGGGGGATCTTGATGAGCCTGAAATACTTCAGCTCAAAGAAGGGGGAACCCAAACCTGTGTCCAAAATTTAATGAGGCCCTCAGCCAAGGAATATAGGGAATGTTTTGCAGCTGGGAGGGATAACCACTCAAGAAGGTCCAAACATTCTGCACAGGCCATTTGGGCTGCTAAGACTTTTGAAATCAAAGGCGCATCAGGAGCTAAGTCCACTGTTGAAACCATGGGAGGTACAATGGATGATATTTGGGTGAGGGAAATAACTGTGACCAGATCCGCCTCATCTGAGTCATCAGGGCAATGCACAGGGTTACAACTTAAGAATTCAGTAAGTACATTTAACGCTCCTTTAACAAACTCATACTCAAAGTTGGAACTACACAAATACCTGTAGATTTGGGCCTGCTGTTGTGCCAACTTCTGTGGCTTGTAAAAATAAAGAAGGGCTTAATGATCCTTGTGCACTGTTAACTCATGCTGAGCACCTTGTAAAAGATACTGCCAATGGGTTAAGGCTCATGTTACGGCCACCAAATCCTTATTGTAGATGGCTCAAGACTGTTCAGTGGAAGAGAACTTGCAGGAAAAAAGGCGACCAGATGTTCCAACCCATCATGCTCCTGAAGCAAGATGGCCCCCACCGTAATGGATGAGGCATCACATGATACAACATAGGTTTTGCTAGGTCTGTGTGTTTTAAGATGAGGGTAACAAGAATACTTCTTTAGTATACTTGAATGCCTGCTGACACTCAGGAGTCCAACAAAAGGAAACATTCTTACCCTGAATGAGTGAAGTGAGGCGGCTACTTTTATAGGGCAGGAGAGCATTTTTAAGGAAATGATAGTACCCAAAAATCCTTCATAATTGCTTTTATGTCAGTTGGAGTTAGCCATTTTGCAGATGGAGTCCAAATTGTTAGGGGGTTTAGCGACCCATCTTGTAAGAAGAGATTACCCAAGAAGGCAACCTCCTCCCTTTAAAACTCACATTTTGAAGTCTTGACAAACAGGCACGACTTATGTAAGGCAGCCACTACTGCCTCCAAGTCCTTCACATGTTGTTTTGGAGTGGGGTGTATACTAAGATATTGTCAATGTATGTGACCGCGCAGGTGAACCAGAGATTACCCAGCACACTATTGATCTCTTTTGAAACGTGGCTGGCGCATTCTTAAGCCCAAAAGACATTACTCAAAATTGAAAGATGCCCCATTTTGTGCAGATCACGGTAAGCCATTCCTGACCTTCCATCACCCAAATCTGATTGAAAGCATTAACTAGATTGAGCTTTGAGAACACAGGCTATTTGACAATTGCTTAACTAATTGTCTGTTCCAAAGGAAGTGGTTTGGGATTATGAACCGTGGTTTTAATAAGGTGGCTGTAATCCACACAGGGACAAAGGGAACTGTGAAAATCCGAGGATTGCTTGCTTGATAATTATATTCCTGAACGCTTAATTGGACTAAAGTTTGGCCAATGGATCCTCAATTTTGCCAGTGGCTTACAGTATTTGGACCATTTGGAAACTCACTAGGCATCCTCATATAGCCCTGACTTTTCTGACTGATGTTGGGCTTGATATTCCCTCTGTAATCGGGAACTTCCACTGAGGCAAGCAAAGTTGCAAGCTGTGGATCTTGAGATCCCAGCTTACCAACACTCTCAAAAAGCAACTTAAGATAAAAGCCAAACGAAGATATAATAAAATATACCTTTATTTAAGACTAGATTATTTGATAATTATTCATTAGGCCAGGCGCCGGTATTTATACCTTTAGGGCATCTCCTGGCCACATTCAAGCATGTAATCTCACAGATTATTTTCCACCTCAGTTTTGCCCTTGAACTAATATTACTGAGACCTATTGCTAGGTTTATTGGTGGCAAAATGCTCTCATATCTGGGAGGATTTTAGGGATGAAATCATAACAATGAGAATGCAAAATGATCCTAGGATTGTCTCAAAATGAGTTTGTCATACTGCTGATGAAATATGAATTATGGGTGATTTTGTGGTCAATTTAAATAAATGACATACCCTTAATTGTGCCGTCGGCAGGCCTCTCACATAGCACTATGTACTTCCATTCAAGTGGTCCATGTGCAAGTGCTATTGTGCTGATTATGCATACTGACATACAAAATTTGCCCTAAGGCAGAAACCAATTCAGCTCAATCATGTTTTCGTCATACAGCTGACAAAAATGACTCCCTAATCGGGATGCCAACTGTTCCTTTTGATAGCACTAGGTACTCCCATTTGGGTGGTCCATGTGCAAGTGCTATTGTGCTGATTACGTTCTTTTCATCTTTTTGTTCTTGTGATTTGTAGATTTTCTCTTTGGGTCAATCCCAAACAATTTCTCATGCTGAATTCAAAACGTTGGTCCCAATTAATTGGAATTAGTTGCCAAGGTTTGGTACAGAGATAATTGGCCCAACTGTGCAAATGTATTTGGCCAAAAATTACAATAGAATAACTGAACTGATTTGACATTGAGTTAATCAGCCCAAGCTGAGTAGTTTCAGAAAAGCCAATTTAAATGTGCGATCATATATGGACCAAGCTTTTGATAATTAAATTGATGTTGCAATAATTGGCCCAAGCTATGTTATTGCAGAGCTGTTGGCCTAAATGTGCAAGTTATTCAGCCCAAGCTTTTGATAATATAATTAAATCCCCATTGCGATAATTGGCCTGAGCCATGTTATTGCAATCAGCTTTAATTAAAGTATAGCTCAAGCATTAGGAGAATAATCAGCCCAATCTGTTAGTTGTCAAATATTTTATTTTTGAGTCAACTGGCAGAATCTAACTTACCCTTGTAGTGAGCACCAGTGTTAAGAATTTTTCATTCTCAATACTAGGTGACTCCATTAGTGTGCCAGGCCAAACATTATGAAGACTGCTTGCCCTTGCTTTTTCACAATTGTTGGCGATCTTTCCCTACAAATTTGCTGGGCAATCCATCAACCCAGCAGACCAACAACTTCTCCTTCTAAGGCATGACTACTTGTTATAGCTCAGAGGTCCTCTCCTGGTACATGTCCAACGATTGTGGTTCAGCGACCTCTATTGACTCCCTCAGGTTTACTCCCCTTCAATCCTTTCAGTCCTTCATTGTTGCTGATAGTTACCCAAGTTCCCTCAGGGTTTCCATCTAGTTTAAGGTTGAGAGTTGGTTGCACCGACCACTCCAGATGTTTTAACCCAGCACCTAAAAACTGAGGATCTTGAGTCCCACCGTAACAAGATAAACCAACTACTTTTAACTAAAAACTTAATAAAAATGAAAAACAAATATTAGATTTAAGAATCTGAAGATTTGAAGATTAGAAGATATTACTATTAAGAGGGAGATCAAACTATTTATAGGCATTTCTTGTCTGTCCACATCATTGGCATTTGTTGCCAGCGTCATCAACACTCACTGGTGATTTTGTACTGCTTAGTATTCATCAGCACTCTCACTGGTGATACTCATCATCCTCAAATATCCATGATTATATCAATCCTTGATTCATCATAATCTGAATTGATTAAATATATTGACATCCTTGGCATAAGTTCTTAGTGTCAAATTAAAAAAATGCTGTTGGGGATTCCACCCAATACTCTCACAAAGTCAAAATGTGGTTTATTTTATTTAATAAATATTAAATGGTTTGGCATCCTTAGCATAAGTCAATGGCACTCTGAAATATATTTGACTTTCCACCAGAAATCCCACAATCATTTTCACATGGAGTTGGCACCAGAATAAGAGCCTGTTGAACTTAAACTATTAGCATTAATTAGTTAGACATCCTTGGCATAAGTCGCTGGTGTTGAAATTGACTGAAAACTCTATTGAGATCATTTCCCAATATTATTTGACATTTAATTTAAGCAATTCATTGTCTTAATAGATAATATTAATTATCTCAACATCCTTGGCCTAAGATGCTGGTGTTGAGACCAACCAATTTCAAATTGGGGATGATCCTCGATACTTTCTTGATCCTGAGGATTAAGACAGCTCAACCCAACCAAATGGGGAGCACAAATGGGTATTATCATTAGATAAAGAATCGAAATTAGCAAACTAATTGGCAATCATCCTTGATTAATTATTATACTAATTTCTTAATATGTGAGGAATATCACCTGGTTAAAAATCTAACAGGAGCCATCAGCCTTCTTGGCTAAGATAATGGTAGAGGCAACTGGGGAAGTTTCTTTGAACAGCCAACCCTTCTTGAGCATGTCATCTAACCATGCATTGAGCAAAACCTCCTCCTTCGCCATATGTGGATACAGTGGGCAGTAGAAGTTCACTACCTGAACTGTAGTTCAAAACCTCAAGTTAAATTTTGTATGTGGGGGAGATGGTCTGCCATCTCAGAATCAAAAATACTTTGATATCTCATCAATGCTTTTGAGAAATTCAATGGGAGTCCCACAGGGGAAACAAGGGAAGTGGTTGAACTTGACCTATATTTTTGGTAAGGGTATCCCATAAGGGAAACTCGCCCACTTTCTGACTATTGGAGAACAACAGCATATTAGACTCAAGGTGAATCCTTACATGCTGATGATGCCACCAGCCCAAACTTATGATTACCAGAAACACGAGGTTAGTTATTGCTGAGAAGCGATTTCAAAAACTAATCTGGTGAATTGAGATAGGTACTGGGTGCCATACTTTGTATGATGGTTGTGTTACTGAAAAAGTAACCATTACCTTAGGACCCACGTCCAGGTCAAGATTAAGCTGGTGGCCAACTCTAGGCTCATAAAGTTACCTGCTGCTTCAGTGTCAATCAAGGCCTCAAAAGACACCTGTGAGCTCCGATATTAATTTTTCATTGACAATAAAAATAGGAGGATTTTTGTTTATTGGCAGATTTGGTCATTTCTTCTGATACTGGAGAGATAGAAAGAAATCAGGGAAAGATCAGACTCTTTTAAGTAAGCATATTTGGGGAGTGCAAGAGATTGGGACCCAACTTCTTTATGTTGAACTTCCGCTGATTGCTGACAGGTGAACCAGGATGAATCAACTCAGGCTTGGAGGTAGTGTCTGATCTTGGAACTAATACTGATACTGATTCAACAGCAGGTTCAACATCCAAGGCCTCGTTGCATAACCCAAACATGAAGTTTTCAACTTGAGGATGGGGATGATGGCGGAGAGAGGCGTTATTGAAATTTGCTGCTTGACAAATTGATCCATAGTTGCCATAGGGTGGAACAAACTGCATGACAAGTGGAGACAGAATCCAATGCAGATTGAGAATTGCTTAAAACATATCTCTAGAATTCCTCAAACTTTGGGATTTTCTCATGGAAGGCTGTGACTAATGAGCCCACACTAAGGGCTTTAGTGATAAAAGAAAGTAATTAAGATAATCATTTTGAATGAGGTACAGGAGGCTATAATGCTGCTGATACCGCAGCGCCAAGTGAGGTAGGGTCTCCTGGTCAAATAGAAGAATGCAGAAGTCCTTGCACCCAAAGATAAAATTTGCCTTTAACTGCATTAAAAGGGCAACATCTTTCTGGGTGTAGGAAACCAGCTGATTCTTGCTCGCTGGTGCTTCATGACCGCTGGTTTCCCCAAAAAGTTTAAAAAATATGAAAAATAGGTATAAAGTTCTATAGACTGGGTTTTTACAAATTTTATTGAGAGTGCAAAAGAAAAACGACCCTTTTTTCTATATGACCATTCAGTATTTAAACTGTTTTGAGGGTCAGGGAGAATTCAAGGATAGGTTCAGAATAGCTTATATGCTTCCAAATTAAGAAATATGGGATATGCTCCTATCAGACCTTGGGGAATTTGAGTTACTGATTTGGGAAATGATAGTTGGGGCTTTGGGGCAGAATGTACCCATGCAGAAAAGTTTTGATAAACTTTTACCAATTACCACTTGATAAAATCCCTTCACCTTGGGGGACCTCCGCCACGCCTATAAAAGGGGGTGATCCCCGCGTAAGTGCTGTGAAGGACTTGTTGGTGGTTGGGTATGTACCTTTCAATGGTTGCCCCAAGGTCCGTTGTGAGGTTGGAGAAATGAGACCACTAGATTTTACATTAGTTGCCCATGCAGGTTTCAAACTGGTGTTTCCCCAATTAATGAGGTTCTACTGAGAATCAGCCAGGGTCTTTTGGCCAATACTCTTGACACTATCATCAAAATCACTTTTAAGGGCATTGGAGAATCAGAAATGACTGACATTTCCCCTTTTTGGCTGAATCTAATCTGAAACATTCTTATTTTTCAGAATCAAGGGCAAATGTCTGACATAACCCCCCTCAAGAATGGTGGGTGGAGAATAAGGCCGGAGAAAAGTCCATGTACCTGATTTATGGTAACTCTGGAAGCGAGAGATTTGATTGAGTAATCATCCCCTCACTTATATGTAATTGAGAATGGCCCTTCCCAGATGGACCCAAGTTTCTCCCTTCTGGGGGTGATAAAATCATGGTAATAAAGCACCAAGTCAGATACTTGGAAAGAGGGAAGAGGGGCTCAGAGCTCATTTGCAGCTTGACCCTCTTTTGTGACTGTCTGTGCTAAGTTGGTCATTCCCTTGGATTGCAACTGTTGATATGCTGGGCTAGCTTCTTCATAGCTTGCTCGGGATCAGTCTTATCAGTGAAGATATCTTTGGCAAGTAAATCTGGAACCCCAGGTTCTTGCCTATACAATACTCAGAAAGGCGACATTTTAAGGATTTCGATGATAGCTGATGTGGTATGCCACGAGGGCACTTGGTTAAGTACTGATACCAGTGGAGGGGATCTGAAGTAGGCTTTTTTGTAATATAGAAACCAGCGTCCCATTTGCTCTTTCTAACGTACCATTGGTTGAAGGGTTGTAGGGGGTGGAAAAGAGCTGTTGGGTGCCTATGTAAGTTGCGAGAATCTTCACCACTCAGGAGGTGAATTTTTATCTTTATCGCAGAGCAAAACTTGGGGGCAACCATGTTGGGTTAAGATATACTGGTGGAGGAAAGTAGACATGGCCTTAGCCGTCTGAGCTGGGATAGCCACTGCCTCAACCCATTTGGTAAAGTGATCAATTCCAACCAATATAAATTTATTTCCACCTGTAGTTTGGAGAAGAGGGCCAACCACATCGAGACTTATTGTGTGGAAAGGCTGTTGAGAGGTGGTAGGCTGATGTTGATACTTTATTTGAAGTTGGACTGCTTCTTACATGTTAAACAGGAATCCAAGACTTCACAATAGTCTCTATTATTTCCTCCCAATAATAACGTTCTTTTACCCATTCATAGGTTTCTCAAACTCCACTATGTCCTAGGAGGGTATGAGACTCCATAATGACAGGTACTAGCTCTGAAGGTCAGAGGTAGGGTAACCAGTTCATGCCCAATTTTTGTATAAATGCCCATTATCCACCTTCATGTTATGGGAATAGCGAGCTAGCATCCTCTGAACTGGTTCATCCTCATCCTCCCAAGCATCAGGGGTCATTAGAAGATCATGTAGTCGCTCTGCTTTACTATTATCTAAATGAAGAATGGGCAGCTCAGTCAACCCATTGACATTCATGTGGCTCGTCCCAGATCGGTGTACAATGGTCATATCATAGTGCTGGAGCTTTAAAGCCCAGCGTTCCAGCCACCCAGTAGGATCCTTCATATTTTGTAACCACTTTAAATGAGGTCCCATATAAGAAAAGGTGGTAATGTTTAACAGCAAGCAGAACGGCCAGGATTTCTTCTCCATGACGCTATAGTTGCATTCAGCCTTAGAAAGCATCTTGATAAAATATGAAACGGGGTGATCAACCCCATGCTAATCCAGTTGAGCCAATATAGCTCCAACCACATAGTCGGAAGCATTAGTAAACAGCATAAAGGGTTTACTATAATCAGGGTGTTGCAGGATAGGCCGTTGCTGCAGAAGCTTTTTTAACGTTTCAAAAGCTGCTTGTTGTTCTGCTCCCAAATAAAAAGGGGTGTTTTTAGCTAAAAGTCATTTAAGGGGCTCACTGAGCTAAGCGAATTTGGGGATGAATTGATGGTAGTACCCCATCATACCCAAAAATGACTGAATATCGTGGAGGGTTTTTGGAGAAGGCACTTGGATATCGCCTTGACCTTATCTTTGAGAGACTGGATCCCATCAGAGGAGCTGGCGTGGCCCAGGAAATCCAACTTCTTATGGAAGAATGTACATTTGGAGGGCTTCAGTTTAATATGAGAGGCCTGTAAGCGTTGGAACACTTTCTTTAAATGAGAAAGGTGCTCATTGAAAGTTCAGGAGAAGATGGTAATATTATCTAGATATACAATTACGCAACTAAGCTGCAGATCCTGCAAGATATGGTCTATGGCTCGCAGGAAAGATGCGGGTGCATTGCACAACCATTGTGGTAGTCAGTTAGGTTGGAAAAGACCCTCACTTCAAATGAGCGCACACTTTTCCTAATCTTGCGGAGAGAGGTCCATTTTCCAGTATCCGCTAGCCAGGTCCATGGCAGAAAAGAACTTGAACCCAGAAAGTTGATCTAATGCGTCATCAATTCTAGGGATTGGGTAGCTGCCTTTTTGGTGAGGTTATTTAGCTTGCGGTAATCCATAACTACTTGATGTCCACCATTCTTCTCTTTTATGAGTTTTAGTGGGGATGACCAGGGACTATGAGAAGGCAACAGCAGGCCCGCGTCCAGTAACTGTTTAAGCTCCAACCTCATCTAGAGCTCCTCAACTTTTGATTTATAATAAGGCTTGGATCAAATAGGTTTGGCATCACCAACATAAATGGTGTGTTACCAGCCCTTCATATGCCCATAGCCAATATCAGATTAGGAGAAAATATCACCATATGACACCAATAAGGAATGAAATTTATTATGATCAGCAGGAGTTAGATCATCAGAAATCTGAACGTTAGGCAAAGCGCATATCATTTGGTCAGTGGGTAGTCCCATATCTAGCATAGACCCAATATAATGGACTTGGTGGATGTCCTTAATGGGAAAGCAACAGGGCTTTTCCAGTCTCCTGATGCTTTTTTACAGCCATGTCCTTGTTAGTGAGATTCCCCAGCAAAATGTTAATAGGTTGCTGGTAGTCAGGGTCTAGGATACCTGGAAACACCCGAGGTTCCACAGGGCTGATTCCATCAATGCTAGTTATATGCAGAAGACAGTTGCGGGGGATTTGCATAGTAATTTTGGTGTCTATCACCTTTTGTTCACTTGCTTTGAATACTACCTCTTTGGATGCAAACAATGGAATGCCTTCTGAACCATCCACAGAGTCAGGTAGCTTTTTAGCGTTTCTTCCTTATGTGGCATATGTAAGGGTGAGGGAAGAAGAAGGATACTCAACTACACATGTTTATCCTTTCTTCTTAGGCTCATCATTTGTAAAGACCTGAGGGACTTCATAGTTTAGAAGGGAGAGAAATCCCTGTTTCATATTGATGATTCCTTCATAATCAATCATGAATTGCGTGCCAATGAGTAGGTTGTAAGCGTTATTTCTTAATGCTATAGCGGGGCAGACAGTAGGAGCTTCCCAATTCATATAGGTAGAGAAGAGTAGGCTCCAATAGCTCGCGTACGTTAAGTCCTGCAGTACCATACTCTTGTGAATAATCCAGGCCAGGAGCCAACTTAATTTTATTAATGAGCTTCGATGAGACTATGTTAATGGGCACCTGTATCAAGGACGGCTAGAATGCGCACTTTATTGATAACAACCTCTACCTTGGTTATTGTGGTACAAAAAGTAGGGGGAGGGCGAGGGCCTCCTTCAAACAGAGAGTGGAAGCAAAGCGTTGAGCCATTGCAGGGTAGTTATCTTTTATAGCTTAGAGGGTATGGACCTGCTGAGTGGAGCAGAGCACTGTCACAATAAGCTGTTCAGCATCACTAGCGGTATCAATCACCTCTGAAAACCTCAACAACTGTTGAAGATAAGTTCGTCGTGAAATAATGGCCATATCAATTTGTTCATGACTCAACCTATCAGGAACCTGCACTTCCATTGGAGCACCCAAAGCATTATAGCCTGCATCTTCATCACCTCCTTTAGTCTCGTCATCAGAGGGATTGTCAATGCACCTCAATGAGTTACTAAAAGGAGGCTGAGAAACCAGCTTAATTTCCTACAGGGAAGAGCTTTATCATTCTCATCTACCCGTTGGCTTTTTGAAGGGAGCATGTGGCTGTACCAGATTTTGGGGGAGACGATGGAAGCGTAGTGGCTTCTGTGTTTGCCTTAGGAGAGATCAGCTTGGGCTGCCCCATAACATCAGGTTTTAAACTAGGAGCGGCTGAAGTTGAGGCTGAAGATGATTGAGGCAGCGGCTTAGATAGGTGTAATGCGGTATTCATCTTAGTAGACTGGTTGGGTAGAGAGGAACCAGGCACAGCAATAACTGAATTCACTGGATGAACTTTTGAACCTGAAGTTAGAAGGGAGCGCTGCTCCATAACTGCCAATTTTTCCTGGCTATCCTCACATGGGGGAGGCTTAATTAGTTGCTGCAGTGCTGCAGAAGCTGGGCTCCATATTGATACAGCCATGGAAGAGGCTGGAGGGGTCAGAGTTAATTCTCGCTTTTGAGCTTTTTTAGAGGTTCAGGTTCATAGAAGTCAGCCACTGCTAGTAATGCCTCTTTGATATCCCGTACCGTTTGAAAGGTATGCTTAACTGAGGAGATATGCATGGCTAAATAAGGATAAGACGCTGGGACCATCTAGTACTAAAAAAAGAAGGATAAGACGCTAAGCTAGCCACTATAGCAGCAATAGCATCATCTAGCGGATGCAGTTTAAACAGTAGCAGAGGTTTAGCTTTGCTGTAGAATCGCTCAACAAATGAGGGGATTGATTCCCCTGTTTGTAGGCTAAGGTACATAAAGGCTTGTTTTAACTGTTGTAAACTTTGCATGGAACCAAACTCGTCAATCAGCTCTTGTTTTACCTCCTCCCAGGTGGTAAGTGTGGTCATTTGAGGAACCATAATTTCTTGAGCCATTCAACTCAAGCAGGGAAGAATACACTTGGTTTTTTGAATATCAGTCGTTCCTCCCATTGCAGATTCATAAAAGTACAGGAAGGAGGAAATACTGCCTTCACCAGGTGTGAACTTGTCCCTAAATTGAGGTTTAACCATAATAGGTGATGGCTCATGAGGGCCTTGGGGAGAGTGCTTATCAAGCCTTCTGAGGCGAGCCAAAGCACCTGCTATTTGAATTTCTAATGCACCAAGCCTTGATTCTGGAATAGAAGTCATTTTTGATGGTATATAGGAAACCCCTGTAGCGAGCACCAATTTGTAGGAAACCAGCTGATTCTTGCTCGTTGGTGCTTCACTCCCGCTAGTTTACCCAAAAGTTTATAAAAATATTGTAAATAAATATAAATCTCTATAAATAACTGGGTTTTTAAAATTTTATTGAGAGCGTGATAAAATTAAAAAGACAACTCTTTTCGCTATCTGACCAATCAGTATTTAAGCAGAATTGAGGGTTAGGGGGAATTTGAGGATAGGTTCAGAATAGCTTAGATTCTTCCAAATTAGGAAATATGGAATATGATCTTATCAGATCTTGGAAACGTGAGTTACATATTTGGGAAATGATAGTTGGGGTTTTGGAGCAGAATGTACCCATGCAGAAAAGTTTTGATAAACTTCAACCAATTACCACTTGATAAAATCCCTTCACCTTGGGGGACCTCCGCCACGCCTATAAAAGGGGGTGGTCCCCGCATAGGTGCTGTGAAGAACTTGTTGGTGGTTGGGGATGTACCTTCTGATGGTTGCCCCAAGGTCCGTTGTGAGGTTGGAGAAATGAGACCACTAGATTTTACATTAGTTGCCTAAGCAGGTTTTAAACTGGTGTTGCCCCAAATAGTGGGGTTCCACTGAGAATTGGCCAGGGTCTTTTGGCCAATACTCTCGACATTATCATTAAAATAGCTTTTAAGGTCATTGGAGAATCGCAAATGGCTGACATTTCCCCTTTTTGGATATATTTAATCTGCAACATTCTTATTTTTCATTAGAAAGGGAAAATGTCTGACATCAGGCAAGAAAAATGAAGCGGCATTATTTAGGGCAACTGCAGATCACATCTGCACCTTGGCAAGGGCATAAAAGACCCTCTTTGCAACATCTTAGGAAGGAACACCTGGATTCCCTACCTGGGGGTAGGTTGAGGGGGAAGTAGCAGCCAAAGGGGCCATGTTACCATGGAGAAATTCCTCCAATGCAATTTAAACACTGCTCACAAAATCAGCAATTGACTAAACAAGCATTAGGATACAAACTACTGACTCCACTTTAATTTGGTAAAAGGTAACCACTGCAGCGCCCATCTCTATGAGGAAGCAGAAATGGCCAGAAACAATGGATGGTCAATTATGTCAAAGAGACGGCATATAAAGTTTAGACTGTTCTGCCAGTTGGGATACAAAAGTACCCAAAAGGCAAGCCAGAATACCAGAGGCATAGCCTTTTTGACAACATTTGCTTGTGTGGAAGATGTGCGACACTTGTATGTTGGTGATGTGCAAATATAAAAATGAACCCAGCAAGGAACCAGGCTGTTGCAACTCCAGACCTAGTGGGCCTTGCTGAAGGGAGTTGAACAATTGGACTAGCTGTTTCAGAATATCAACAGGAGGGTTTGGAACAGAAACAGAGGTAAGGGGGCAGATCCTCACGTAGAGTGGAGACAGCTGGGCCCACAGAATTCCAATATTCTACTAGTGGATGGCTTTGACAATTGGGCTAAATTCCTATAAATCTTTTACATGGTATGCCCAGATGACTACAGAGGGAGCTATATATACTATCATGACTGGTAATGCCCACTCAATGTAGGTCCCAATGGGCCACATGATTGGTGCCATAGGGAGCTCAGCAAATTTTGTTTTAAAAAAACTCAAAAATTGGAAACTTGAAGAGATTTTTAATGAAAAGTGAATTTAAGAAAATTGACTGCCTTTTTACTCTTTGTGTTATGACTGCTTAAATAGATGGTCAAATTTGGGGAATAACTTAGTAAAGTGTCAAGAGATTATCTATAACTCTCCAAATCCCAGCGTGGTGGTGCTTAGTGCACAGGACCAACGCAAGGGAACTAGTAGTTGTCGTTATAATAAAAATAGCTCAGCAGAGGATGCTGGAGCCAAAGAGACTTAGGGCGAGGGTGTTGAGCGTAGTATAGTGATAATAATTAGATCATTCTTCATAACTTGGCCATGCACCAGAGGGTATTTCATAACCAAGTTTGGTACAGGGTTAGAGTGCACTGGTGACCAGGTTTGGAGGGAACCTGGTAGAACCAGTGGTGTACCTGAGGCTTTGATAAATTTAAACAAAAGAAACTGGCTAACGTAATGAAAGACCTCCTTAAAGAGGTCCATGCACAGGTGCACCCAAAGTCAACATATGAAAAAACATTTAATAATGATAGGGTCTATTGGGAATGATGACCAACGAGAAATGTTAGCCTTGAGCAAAGATACTTAAGCCAACTCAGGGGAATTTTGTACTAACAGAAGTGATACCAAGCCTTGGTGCACCAATAGGCGCTCAATTTCATCTGAAATGATCACATACCTTGAAATTGACCTTAATTGGTTAATAAACTGAAAGTTGAACCTGACCTGAGCTTGCAATTTCATAAATGGAATGGGTTTCAAACCCCCATTCCCTGATCAACCAAAATGTCCCATCATCATTTAGCTTGAATCTCATTTGTTTTAGCTCTAGAGATGAAAGAGGGGGCTGAGCTTTAGGAACATCATTTGTATCAACCTGGGCGTACCTCTTCTATACCCAGCGTTGATACAAGGTGTGTTTGAGATCAGAAAGGGCCTGAAGTTTAACCTTCTAAACCTCCTGCCGCCCAGCCTTGTCCCTGCTGTTGGTCCCCTCTATAAAGTCATGTAAACCTGAAATTACCCTCTACTATTTTTTGGGCTCCATCCCCTCCAGGGGCATTCGCCAATGAAAACTTCATGTGGTCTGAGGCCAACTTCATGGCAGCAACGGCTTGTTTAAACTTTGATCCTGCAGCCTCAGGGAATCTCTTGTGAAATGCTACAATTAGATCTTGGGCATGGGCGCAATTTCACACTGGGACCCAACTGTTCTCTGCTTCATCAAATCCCTTCCAGGATACAAGATACTTGAGTCTTCTCCTTACCTGACGTGAGGCTACAATCTCCTCCACTTCCTATTCTTACGCCCCATCCATGAGATAAGCCTTGGGAGTCTCTGGAGGGGGGCTTCTAAACAACGTGAGCTTGTTTTCATGGAATACTGAGAAGATTTAAAATGAGGGGGAAAATACAACTGGTATTAGGCGTGGCCCCCTTTTTGACAAGGCGTTATGGCCCAATCCTCTTTGGTCCCAGTTTTTGCATGGTTGCTTGATTGGATGTTTTTAGCATCCAGCATCACGAGATATCCTTCCTTGTATGCAGGCCCAACCCATCTCTTACCATCAGCACTATTTGTAAACCTGAATGGCCGCATCTAAATTTGTGCTCAGACCTTGGTGTACTTTCTTGATCATTTTTGCAAAGTTTTTCACCGCTACCACCTTGGATCCACAACTGGGCTCCATGTTGAAGGCGGGATTGAAGCCATAGTTGGCGAAGAAGGGGAAACAACCGAATGATTAATGTTGTGCATTGTTATAAATGAATTGGGCCATGGGGAGATGGGAAATCCAATCTGAGTGATCTGCGGCAGTTTAACACCGCAAGAACTGTTTAAGGCACTGGTTCACTCGTTCTGTCGGCCCATCTGATTGGGGGTGATAGGCAGTTGAATGGCAGGGACGGATTTGCAGATCCTTACACAGCTTTTCTCAAAAGACAAAGGTAAACTGGGGCCCCCAATCGCTAATAATTTCTTGAGGGACCCCGTGAAGGGTGAACACATTAGTAACAAACAGCCTAGCCATCTCCGCCACAGTTACTGTTGTTCTGCAAAAGATAAAGTGGGCAAACTTCTTAAACGGTCCACCGCCACCATAATGCATTATAGCCATCAGATTCAGGCAATTCCACAATAAAATCAACCAATAGGGAAGTCCAAGGCCCATCAGCCTTTTGAACTGGTATCACCAACTCTGCTAAAGACTAGCAGTGCGGTTTCATTTGGTTGCAAACTATACACTCTTTACAATATCTGCCTACCTAAGTGGCTAATCACTTTCAATTGTAAGGGCAGTGGATAAGCTCAGGGTCTTCTACTTCCATGGAAGACCAACGGTAATTTCGTCATGATGGTCCTTAATAATTTCCAGGAGAAGTGGTCCAGAAGGAACTCATAGGCGCCCCTTAAACCACACCACATCATCCTTTACGTGATAACCTCTGGTAATATCCTCCTGATTCAATGTGCTCATTGTAAGGACCATAGTATATTTGGGTGAAAAAGGTTGAGAAAGGACTACCTTTTTGAACATACTATATTCTTATGCATTTTCCAGAGGAGCGAGCGCTAGCCCATTGTCCAAGGGAGATGAAAGTTGTGACACAATCTTACCCGGTGGAATCATTAAATGGGTACTATGTACCTCCACCTACTTTGGATTGGAAGCTAGTGCAGGGTTACGGCTCAAAGCATCCGCCAAACCATTCTACTTGCCCTTTATAAACTCATAAGAAAACGCAAATTGGGCAAGGATCTCATGCCAGCGGGTTTGCCTTGGGGTTAATACATGAGGTGCGCGGTAGTACAGTAAGGCGCGGTGATCTGTACATATGTGGAAGGGTTGGGATGAGCCATGTAAGTGATGATGCCAATAAGTCAGCACCTCAACCACTGCTAATAACTTTTTATAATATACGGTGTAGTTTAACTCTAGTAGAGACATCTTCCCAGAAAAATATCCCACCAGATGATCTATTCCTTTTCGCCTACTTGTAATAGGACTGCCGCTATGGCGAAGTTGGAGGCATCTGAAGCAACATTAAACTCTTTATTGGGGTCAACATGGCGAAGAATGGAATTGGACAGCAGCGTACAATCTATTCTTGGAAGGTATCCTCCAAAATGAGGGACCACTGAAGAACTTTGCCCCACTCGCCTTATACAAAGGCGCTTCAACTTCAGAAAGGTTTTGTCTGAACTTCTTAAGGAATGTACAAGTCCCCAAAAAGCTTCTCAGTTCCTTAACTGAAGTTGGAGTGGGCCACTCACGAATCACTTTCTCCTTGTCTGGAGTTAGCATGTGCCCTTGATCAAAAACAACGATGCACAGAAATGTGACCTGGGACCTAAAGAACTCACACTTACTGATTTTCAACGTAAGGTTGGTGCAGCTCCTAAACTCTCCACCACCTGCCAAAGGTGTACTTCATGGGACTCATTGTCAAGGAAAATGCCAAAATATCACCCATATAAGCTAAAGCGCATACCTCAGCAGGTCCCCAATGCCGCATCAACATGACTTTGAAAGATAGCAGGGGCATTTTTAAGCCCAAAGGGCTTTTTATTTAAAATTTGAAGATTCCTTTTCTGGTATGGAATGCGGTCAACCACTACTGGCCCTTCTTGATAAGGATCTTATTGAACGCATTTAAACAATCCACCCTGGAAAAACCCGCGCCATATCCACATAGAGTGCAATCTGTGAGTCCAGGGGATGGGATGTAAGTCTTTTACAGTGACGTTAAATATTCTCATAATCTATGAGGGGGCGTAAGGTACCATCGGCCTTCTCAACAAATAGAAGTGGGTAACATACAGGGGAGGTTCGCTGAAAAGTAGCACCTTTGGTTAAATGCTCCTTAACCCACATATCTAAGGCCGCTTACTCCTGTACCATCAATAAATTAATTGAGGAAGATATATGCAACAAATCAATGGTAAGCTTGAACTCAAAATCAAACTCTGAATGATCCAGTAGTGTATTGGCTGAAGCTGCATCAAACAAAGATTCCAACCCTATAAACACGAAGGTAAGGGGACCTTCAACGTATGCTTTAACAACGGGGTAAGACTGAGAGTGTAAATATTGGTCCAGTTGAGAAGATTTCCCTGAAAGTTGGCTTCAACAAAAGGAATAAACTCAAGGTCATTCTTCACAGTTAAGGATAGGGTATTCTTCTTTCAAGTTAATCCTGACATCAAACTTTCGCCACCACTCTACACCCAAAATGATGGGGTACAAGAGGTTTTTGATAGCTTGGAAGTGGTCAGACAAATGATAGGTGCTGACTTGATAGTTCACTAACCCCATGATTTTCAGCGTGGGAATGCCTTTAGAAGCCCCTCCTCTAATCATAAAACCTGGCAAGTAATTAAGATCAAGGTAGTTGGAAAGGTCTTAGTTTATAAAATTCTCAGATGCTCCATGTCCACCAAAATATTAGTGCTGATCTTCCCTAAGGGGGATGAAAGGGTAGCAGTCAATAAAAAATAACCCAAATGATCACTATTTATAGCGACTTTTCTCTCTCGTTGCAATTACTTTTGCAACCCATTCAATTCAAGTCTGAATCTAGTTTGATAATCTCATAGAGGAGATTAGTTTGCGCCCATGTCAGGAAGCAGTTGGGCAAGTAAGGTAAAAAAAGCAGGTGGGAGGCCTGTGGCCTCAAACGTTTGAAAACGCCCTGGAGAAACTGGCAGAATAGAAAATAATTTTAAAAAACCGGCGGTCACTATTTCCCCAGAAATCCTTGCTTGGCAAGCACAATGCAACCAGTACATCAATACGCCGCACTCCCAGCCACTTTTGTCAGTGGAATATGGAGTCCACGTGTTTCTGGACATTCAACAAACAGCTTTATGGGAAAAATTTTGTGGGGATGTGCACACTTTTTTCCTGACTGCGGTGTACATCGCACCTCACTCCATGTCACGCGGTTGGCTGGACCTAGGTTTCAAAAAAAGAGGCAGCAGATGAGGCTGCTGCAGTGCGCGTAGTGATTGACCTCCCCAAAGGGCAATGGGTCATCGAAACAAAACGCACTAGATGGACAAAATCCAACCAAATTTTCCTCACGTTTGACTTTTTGCCTACTACGGTAAAATGTAACATTTTGTGGCAACACCTGAAAGATGGTCTCGCCATCTATGGCAAAATGAAATCTTTCAAAATGCGACACTTTATGCTGATGCCACACCTGTGCAATGGCAAAACCATCACAGTTCTGACCCCAACTGAGGAGATTGCAAAGGACCTAACCCAGATCCCACACTCCACTTTTATTAATATCGAAGGGCATACCACCCACCCTTTCTGGGTAACCGTGGACAGCGCACCCCCCATCTGCACCCACTGTGACACATTCGGCCATAAGCACATGCATGCCCCACCAAGGAGGGCATCACATTCCAAGAGCACCCCTCAGCAGCCATGGCCAGCGGAGAGGCGCACTATGAACCAACCATAAGCACCAAAGAGGCTTTCCCATGGGGAGCACAAGGTTGCTACCTACTGGTAAAGCCTATTTCCCCACAAGAGCGGAAGAAGGCCAAGCAGGCCCACAGGGCCATGGCCAATGAAGCGGCCAAAGTCACCACCGCTAAAACACTCCCAATGCCAGGAGGACATCAAAACCTTCATGGTGGAAGCAAATTGGGAATCCATCAACCAATCAGATTGGGAAGCCCATGCTGATTGGACCACCCAATCTGAGGATCCGATGGGGGACTCAATCTCACCCAATCATTGCAACCAAGCTCCAGTTGAAACTGACTTGGGGCCCATACTACCTGAAAAACTTTTTTTGACCCGCTCAATGGTGCACCAAACTCATCCGCACCACAAAAAATTTGTCTGACGTCAGGGAAACAAAAAGCAAAGGCAAAAGCCAACGCAAACCTTTCTGCTAAAATCAACAAAACTACTGATAGCGTTGCTGCAAACACCCACACTGCCATGAAGGCCCATGGGGATCTAGAGGAGGCTAGTGGGCCCAGGTGCCCACCCCCTCACACCTAAGGTGTGATGGGGGAAACCTTCACTTTAGGGACATTGAATATCGCCAGACTCAAGGCCTCGCCATCCCAGGCTAGGAAACTGAGTTTTTTACAACAAAATTTACCCGTGGATATCCTGGCCATCCAGGAGTCCCACTGTCCGCGAGGTTCTGAGGAGGCTTGGAAAACAATGCTCCTCCCATCCCTATCCTTTTGGTCAAAGCACTGTGGGGTGCTAATTTGGAAAAATAATTTTTTCAAATTTTTATCATCAGAAACCTTTTTTAATAGCTGAGTCCTTGTTGTCACTTTCTCGTGGGCTGACGTGGTACATGCTATTGTCAACATCTATGCCTCAAATGGTGCACGAGAGTGTCAGGAATTTTTCTCATTGGTCAAATCCTCCCACTACCCCCAGACCCTTTCATAGTCAGCGACATGAACTGTTGGCTAAACACTCCAATGGATTGGTGGCCTTCCTCCTCCCATGCCCCCCAAGGCCACGTTGAACTTCGCGTTCTAAAGGCCACCCTTGGGTTAATGGATGTGCTGCTGCGGCAAGCCCCACTGCTCGAGAACATGATGTGCCCCCACATCCACAACAGCCAATTAAGGTCCATGTCCCGCATCGACCTTATTCTTATGCTGGCGAAATTCCAACCCCACATATCCCACTTTAAAACAACAAAAATGGAATTCTCTGAACATCAACTGGTCTTGATAACCTACCACCTACCTGTCACAGCTGCTAAGGCCCCACATTGGTGCAAAATCTGCCCCCCCAAGCTCACGTCACCAGGATTTTCCACATGGGTGGAATTAGCAACTTTGGCAAAAGAGTTTGTTGCACTGTTTTGTGCGTACCCCATTTCCACATGGGCAACTTTCAAAGAAGATACCATCCACCACTCTCGCCACCTCTCCTCCAGATGCTCACAAGCCACATCAGCTGTCATTTCGCGCACTCTGGCAGAGTTGGCACACCTGGAGTCCAACATCCTGGCTACAGGATACAGCTCTGCATGGGGCCAGAAGTGGGCGGAGGCAGCTGCCCACCTCAACGCGCTCGAAAGGCAACACAAGCATTGGGTTTGTGTTCAATAAAGGGCCAAACGCATCACAAAAGGTGACAAGTTCACCGCATATTTTTTTAAAAAAGTTTCGCACCATGCCAGAGCATGGCCTGCACACTGGTGCGAAGATCAGATGATTCCATTGCGGATATGCCGACTGAAGTGACAATTAAAACAAAAAAGTATTACTATGAGTTATACTGATCCAATCCAATTCAGCTGGATGAAGTAGCAGAATTTCTCGACTGAGCCCACATCCACACCATTTCCTGATACCCGGAAATAATGAATTTGATTACTCCAAACGAATTATGGACAGCCATTCGCAGTGCACATAACTGAAAATGCCCAAGCCCGGTTAGCATTCCATATGAATTCTACAAAAAGTACTTCAAATATATATCCCCACTACTGTTGGCCTCACTTAACCAGAGCCTTTTGGAAACGCGCCTCCTGCCAGGAGGACAAGAGGCCTTCACCGTCACACTCTTCAAGAAAGGGGACAAGCTAGACTTAGCCAACTGGCACCCCATTTTTTTAACTAACACGGATACAAAAATTTTAACAAAAATCATGGCTAACCGTTTAGGGATTGTAGCATCTGCCACCATCTCCCCAGAACAATTTAGTTTCATACCCAGAAGGTTGATTTGGGACAACGTGCACTCCGTGGCCAACGCGTGCCAGTCCACAGCCTCTGGGGCACTTGCATTCTTGGACCAACAGAAGGCCTATGATAGAGTAAACTGGGAATACCTCAGGGCCTGCCTCCATCAATTCCGCTTACCCCCTCGCTTCATCAACTGGGTGATGCTGCTCATGGAATCTGCAACAATGGCAGTAAGTGGCCCTGGCTTCCTAACAGAAGTAGTCCGCCCTCAAAGGGGCTTGTGACAAGGGGACCCCCTTAGCCCACTCTTATACAACTTCAGCTTGACCCACTACTTCTAAACGTGAATGCCCAACTCACTGGGATCCATGTGCCAGGCCAAGCCCCAGTCAAGATGATGGCGTTTGCAGACGACTGTGTGGTTGGGGTGTCTAGTAATAAAGATGCATACGCACTTGAAGCTCTCATCCAGGAGTATTCCCGGGTAAGTAACACTGTACTGAACGCCTCCAAAACTGAAATCATCCTCCTTGGTTGGTATTAAAACTGCTGGGCCCCTGCAACCAGAGCCCAGCCCGGCCCATCTGCTCACACACGCGCTCGCCCTCCCAGCTCACCCCACACTGCCCCACTGGTGCTCCCCTTTGTGCCACGCCCTACCATAGGGCCATTCCGCCATCTGGGCATGTGGGTGGAGGCAGGCGGATATGCATCGGCAGTAATGGAGAGTCATATTCTAGACAACGTGACGAAGCGCATCGCCTCCCTCAGAGCCCACCCTACTTCCCTTACTGGAAGGGTCGTTTTGGCCAACTCTATGCTTCTCTCCAAAGTCTGGTTTGGAGCCCACGCCATCCCCTTCACCCAAGCTTCTTCAAATCATTACATGCCCTGCTGCAAGGATGGCTATGGTCAGCCCGCCCTGCACCAGTACGGTTAGAAGTCATGTTTGGCCCTCATCAGCATGGTGGCATGGGCCTGCTTGACTTCAGAGCCCATGCGGCCAAGATCTTGGGTACCTGGATTGCGGCCATCACCACCCCTACACTCCCCTCCCAACACTGGTTCCACGCGGCCTGCTCCAACTTCTCCCACGCCTTGGGCCTCAACAATCCATCGAACCCCCACTCCCTGATGTAATACCTGGCTTCACACCCATTGGCCACAGGTCCTCACGGTACTAAAACCCACTACAAACGAATCCTCCTCTCCATGCGGAGCGCTGAGTGGAGAATTTGTATTAGCAGACATACAACCTGAAGAGGCCGCCCCTCGCCTCAGTTTACACAAGAGGTACAGGGGCTACCCATCCATGATGGCGTGATCCCCACACGGCCCCATATCCTATCCAGGGTGGACTACCTGGACATTATGGACATCCCTTACTCCATTGAGACCCAAAAAACTATCTGGAAATACGCACACCATCCCCTGTTGCAGCCTCAAATCCGTTCCCATGTGTGGCGCTGCCTGAGGCGGGTGTACCGTACAGCTGAGCGCTCTAATGCTTTACACTCATCCTGCGTCATGTGTGGCCAGTATGGAACGCTGTTTTACCGCCTGGAGAAGTGTCCTACCTCTAAAGTGATATGGCGCGAAGTTCAACGTCTACTGGGCCAGAATCAAACACATCCCTTCAGTCTGTCAAGAGATATGTTTGCTTTATCAATGGCCTCCCCCCTTCCACCCTCCCTCCATGCTCTGGTGGTTGCAATCGCCATGTGGACCATCCACACGATTGTCTTGGATGCCATAGCAGGCTCCATCCCCACCCTCCCAGAAGCTGTCCATAGATTCTGGTCTCATTTGGTGGACCACTTTCAAGCGTGGATGTTTGGATACCTCCCACCGCGCTGCTTACATCTGGTATCCTCCTGGTTCCCAGTCTGGTTCATCAAATCAGACCCCTCCCTCCACACGTGTTCAATTGTGGTTATGGCCCCTTTACACGTTCCCTCCCCTTCCCCATAAGTGGCGTTCCCGCTGGCGATAAGAGATAGCATCGCTTCTTTAGGGTACCTTCCCTGTTACTAAGTGTTGTCTCGGTTGGGTCAATTTTGGAAGTGTCCATCCCATGGTCAGCCTTCCCTGCAATAAATTTAAAATCTTTATTTATAGCAAAAAACGCCTACACTTCACTACCAAACTTTTCTCCAGGGTTGTACATACCCTAGGGCGCGTTTTTGCATTAAAAATGGATAGGGATAGTTGGCCACTCTTACTACTGAGGCCATATAACCCACCATATCTTCAGCAACTGCATAAACGCTTTTATAATTCAATTTTAACACCTTCTTTATTTCCTGGGATCTGCGGATCATGATTGTGGTCAAGCGCGAGTTCTCTGGAGTGATCTGATACACTGGAATGGTGTCCACTTCTAAGCCATATGGGAAGAGACATGGCTCAGTAGTATATATGGCAGCGTCATTATAAAACACGTTTTAGGTCACAAATGACCCTATACACCTTTCCATGACGGGTTGTACAACATTATTTAAGGCCAGAACCTCTGGACCTTTGTTGATGATCCTGCCTGCAACATCTGAATGTGGTGCCAAGAAAAAAAATTTTTGTTATTGATTATATTAAATTTGGCGAAAAGTCAGGGATTTTGACTCATGGATCATGAAGCATCTGTATCCACCAGGTACATGAAAGAAGGGTAAGTACTTTCCATTTGGAGGTAGCAAGAATAACAACAGAATGATGTAACCCTTAGCAAAATGAAAAAACAGGGGTGATCCCCAATGTGGCCATGGCCACCAGCTGGCACACACCATATGCACTTCACAAAAGTCCCACAAGGAAAAAATTTATGCGTGTAAAGTTAAGAGGTTGGTCGTCAAATGTCAAGAGGTATTTATAACTCTCTAAAACCCAGTGTGGTGGTGCTTGGTGCACAGGACCAACGCAAGGGAACTAGTAGTAGTCTTTATAATAAAATAAACCAGCAGAAGATGCTGGAGCTAAAGATACTTAGGGCGAGGGTGTTGAGCATAGTAAGAGTAAAAATAATTTAAACATTCTTCATAGCATGGATGGCACCAGAGGGTAGTTTATAACCAAGTTTGGTACAGGGTTAGAGTGCACTAGTGACCAGGTTTGGAGGGAACTCAGTAGAACCAGTGGTGTACCTGAGGCTCTGATAAATTTAAACAAAAGAAACTGGCTAAGATGACGCAAGACCTCCTTGAAGAGGTCCACGCACTGGTGCGCCCAAGTCAACATATGAAAAAATGTAAAATAACGATAAGGTTTATTGGGAATGACGACCAACAAAAAATGTTGGTCTTGAGCAAAGATATTTAAGCCAACTCAGGGGAATTTTGGATGAGCAGAAGTGGTACCAAGCCTTGGTGCACCAATAGGCGCACAATTCCATCTGAAAGGGTCACATACCTCAAAATCAACTTTACTCAGGTAATTGACTGAAGTTAAACCTTATCCAAGTTCGCAATTTTATATATGGAACAAGTTTTGAATCCCTATTACCTGATCAACCTAATTGACAAACCATTGTTTAGTTCAAAAACTAATTCGTTTTAGCCCTAGAGCTGGAACAGGGGGCTGGTCTTTAGGCACCTCATGTAAGTCCTGGGGAATGTCCCCTGTGCATAGATTGGACGCTCTTCCCATTTTCAAATAAAAAGGGGCTGAAGAGGGCGGCTGTACCCCTCATCACCCAGGGTGACCTTGCCTACGTGGTAGACGAGTGATGGGTAACAGCCCTCCCTCTTCTGATTCCTCCCCTGGTACCCTCGCTCACCTCAGCTGAACTTGTCAATGGATTAAGGAAATCTGTTCTGAGATCACCAAATCAAAGTTGAAGGGTCCAAGCCTGATGGGATAAAAGCTGGACAATCAGAAAATGCATACTCAAAAAGGGACAAATGTCAAATTATCAGCTGGAATCGTAAACAGTTTTGACTCAGACACAAATATGATCTCTGACGCTAACCCCCTCTCAAAATAGGGGATTATCCCCAATGTGCAGATGGTATCTATGGAAACCATTGTTGACAATTCAAAACCCCTATCCAGCAAATTGGAAGTTGTGGCTGACATAACTCATTCAACTGAACGAACAGCCCAGTGACTAGGCATGGGTGGGTTGGGCATCCTGACCTGTTTCCAATTAATTGGGACTGCCCCTACATGGGTGGTCCTGAGGATTTCCCATTGCTCATTGGGCCAGACGCTATCATGCCAACCAATGGAAATGCAGTCAAGCCTTGGTTCAGGTGTTCGAGGTCAAACTGACAGCAACTCAGCCTGCTGCCAAATCCTTTGATGTCAGTTCCAATTGAGATTATCTACCTCATTTACCAAAAATTCGCCTGGTTAGGTGAATTTGAGGGACCCAATTCCTGCTTGGATTCACTACAATCAAACACTACTTAATCAATGGCCTTGCACTGAGGAAATTGTAGTTTAATTTTCTTCCTTATTTTTCCAATAAAAAATCCTTTCCTCAGTTTCAGTTTTTTATGTTGAAAAACATACTGCCTTTTCCTCCATTATTCCAACACCCCTCATGATTTATGGTCATGTTTATCTGGTATTTTACTCGGGTGACTATATGTGATTATGCCTCATATGCAATTATCAGTGGAACTCCATCATAGTCTTATAACTGTCATACCAGTAGCAGTCACTCTGGCATTCTAGTTTGCCGTTTGGGTGCTTTGGCACTCAGGCTGACAGGCCAGTCTAATTCTAACTTGCTGTTTGCCTGACATAATCAACCAACCATTATTCCTAGCCATTTCCGCCTTTCTCATAGATATTGGCGTAGCAATGGTCCCTTCTTTTCAGCTGAACAAGGTTGTGAAGAAATTTTACTCTGGCCATGTTAGCTCAATACCACTCAAAATGCACAACCCACACCCCATAGTTGCCGTGGCTATTGTGCCCATATCAGTAAAGTTCTTAAAATCCGACTTGTGAAGGGCTTACTCCCACTATGAACCTAGTGGTTTCCAACAACTCTACTACCATCTCTTCTGTATCATCAGATTCAACTACAGCTGCCAATAAAGAGAATTTTGCTTACTTCTTACTGCCCATGAAGATTAGTATCAGGTCCCATCATGTTTTCTTTGAGGCTTTGGTGGATAACAGAGCCATGGGCAATTTATGTTAAACTATCTCAACAGTTGAAGCTCAATCTGGATGTAGGTCTTTTGGTGATAATGGCTTCTTCAGCCTCCCAGACCTCATATCTAGTCCGTTGGATAGTTTCTTTCTCAGTACATAAGTTTAGCTTTTGCAATCGGTTCTCAGCAATGCCAAATTTGGTGTTTCCAGTTATCTTAAGGGGTTGGATGGTAGCGCTGACAACATGTTAAGATTCATCTGGAGTCAAATATGCTGTAATTTGACAATGTTCAAATAGAGGGAGAATTTTCCTTAGGCAATACCCTTAAGAAAACACAAGACCGCAGCTCCATTACTTCTCTCGTTTCCCCTTCAGGTCTTTCGTCTGAATTTCCTGAAGAAATGATGCGCTATCAAAGTATCTATGATTCCTAGAAGGCGGACCATCTTCCTCCTCACACTAAATTTGACTTAGGATTCCAAACAACGATACAGTTGGTGAACATCAACTGCCATTTGTATCCACACATGGCAGAAGATGAGGCTGCTCTTAACACCTGGTTAGATGATATGCTTAAGAAAAGATGGTTGTTTTAGGACATAACCAATTGCCTCACCATCGTTTTTGCCAAGAAGGCCGATGGTTCTCTCCATCCCTGCGTGGATTATGGTCACCTAAATAAAATTACAGTGAGCGATCCCTACCCTTTACCCCTTGAGCAGACTATCAGTCAAGCAATTGCAAAGTCTTGTGTGTTCTTTAAGCTTGATTTCATCAATGCCCTTAACCAAATATGGGTAATGGAAGGTCAAGAATGGCTTACTGCAATTCATACCAAACGAGGTATCTTTCAGTTCCACGTAATTCCCTTTGGGCTGAAGAACGCGCCAGCCACCTTTCAAAGAATGATTGATAGCGTGCTGGGCGACCTCCGGTTAACATGTGCAGTCACATATATTGATGACATCTTGGTTCGTTCCCCAACTCCCAAACAACACTCTAAGGACTTAGAAGCAGTTGTGGCTGCTTTGCACCAGGTGGGCCTGTTTGTCAAGCCTTAGAAATGCAAGTTCCATAAGAAGGAAGTTACCTTTCTCAGGAACCTGGTCCTAAAAGATGGTTATGCAATTCTACCTAATAATTTGGATGCCATCTGCGAGTGGCCAACTCCAACAACCCAGAAACAATTATGGAGTTTCTTGGGTACCATTATTTTTTAAAGAAATTTTCCTCGGCCTTTTCCCAGTTAGCTACTCCGCTCCACCCCCTCATGGATAAAAATGTGCCTTTCTGTTGGACCCCCGAGTGCCAGCAGGCGTTCAAGTCAATTTAAGAAGTATTCTTATCACCCCCTAACTAAAACATGTGGTCCACTCCAAAACATATATTGTCACTTGTGATGCTTCAGCAGTAGCAGTTGGGGCAGTTCTGCTCCAGGAGCATGATGACTTAGAACATCCAGTTGATTACTTTTCCTGGAAATTTTCCTCAACTGAGCAATCATGGGCCATTTATGATAAGGAATTGGCAGCTGTATTATGGGCATTGACTCATTGGCAGTACCTGTTACAGGGTGCCCAGCATGAGTTAGCTGTGCGTACAGACCACCAAGCTCTTTTGTATTTCTGAAAACCACAAAAATTGGCACATAGGCAGGCTTGTACCTATCAGGATTTATGCAGTTTCAATTTTAAATATGAATCTGTGAAAGGTTCATTAAATGTGCTTCCTGACTTCCTTAGCTGCAACCCGGCCCATTGACCCATGGATTCAAAGGAAGTGGACCTGGTTACTGTGATCCCCACCATCCAAACTCTATCTACTGTCCCAACCGTGATAGCCTCAGTAAAGTTAGTTCCTGATGCTCCGCTTAGTTTCATGGGTTTTGCAGCTCAGATGTCCTGCCCCAAAGGAGTGGAGTTACTTGATCAATTATCCCTTCAAACCTACAAACATTCCTTGTATTCCTCGGTGATGGGTCTCATCTATTTTATGTCATGGGTTTGGGTTCCTCTTCTCATTAGAGCCAAGGTGTTTTGAGCGCATCATGACCCTCCCATGATCAGTCATCCGGGCAACAAGAAATGAATTAAATTAATTAAGTGGACTCATAAATGGGCGGGTTTAACTAAGGAAATTCCAGCCTGAGTCGCCAATTACATTACCTGTGCATGAGCCAAGTCAAACCTCTCAGGAATAAATGGTTTCCTACATCCCTTACAACAGGCGGACGGTCCATGGACATCAGTGTCTATGGATTTTATTGTTGAACTCCCCTGTTCTGATGTGTTTATGGCGGTGATGGTGGTGGTTGATCACTTCCCCAAATTTTCCCAATTTATCCCTGTGCTTCCACGACCACGTCCAAAGAAACCGCTTGTCTCTTCATACGCCATGTGTTCTCTATGTTTGGTCTCCCACAAGAGATCATCAGTGACCATGAGCCTCAATTTACAGCGTGGTTTTGGAATGAGCTTTTAACCATCTTAAAAATCACCCCCTGCCAATCACCAACATGCACCAACCCCATTCTGACGGACAAACCGAGCAGGTTAACCAAATTCTGGAACAGTATTTTCATTATTATGCGTCAGCTGCACAAGATACCTGGGCTGATGACCTCCCTCTCGCCCAATTTGCCTATAATAATGGTACCCACGCTTCTATGGGGTTTTCTCCCTATGAAGTGACGTTAGGTTATAATCTCTCTTTTTCTGTCAGTCCCTGTCTACATCCAGAGGTTCCTGCAGCTGCAGATCAAATTGAGCACATTTGGTCTATCCAGTACTTAGTGTGGGAGAATCTCACAAAGGCTATCAATGATTATAAATGGTTTGCTGATAAAAACGGCTTCCTGGCCATGATATAGCGGTGGGCTCTCATGTTATGTTAGATATTCGACATCTGTGGATGCAGGCACCTTCCCAGAAGTTTGCAAGCAAGCGTTTGGGTCCCCACCTGGTGAAGGAAGACTTGGGCAATGGTGCCTTCCGGTTAGAACTGACAGCTCATTGGAAACAGCATCTGTCTTCCAAATGTCTCTGTTGTCCCCATCTAAGGGGATTATTCCCGCTGAACCTGAACCAATTGTGACGGAGGATGCAGAAGAAGCTGAGGTGGAAAACATCTTACCATCCCACAAATCCCGGTGGTCAGTTCAGTATCTCATCCTGTGGAAGGGGTATCCAGCCTATGAGAACAGTTGGGTCAAGGCTCATGATTGTGCTAATTGCATGGAACTGGTCGAGGCGTTCCATGAGTCCCACCCCAACGCTCCCCATCTCTCTTCAAAAAGTTGCGACTGTAATGGCGATCAAACTGCCCAAGACTCATAAAAATGTGGCCCTTGTGCAGTTTCCCAGCAGTGGCGCCCTTCTTTTGGAAAAAAGAAGGGTAATTGTCAGGATTTCACCAAATTCTCATATCACCAAAAAATCCACTTCATCAATTCTCCTGGCATCATTGGAAGGAGCGAGCAATATAACTCAATCTATCAAGGTAACAATTAATCTAATCCCAATCAATTGATTGAAGATTCAATTGTGCAGAAATTAATTCGCTCTGATAGATTATAAACCATTAAAAAGCCTATAAATATTCCCTCTTTTAGAAAATAAAAATGAGGTCAAATTATAACCTGTATTTTCACTTAAATTTATCGCCTTTTTGAAGAATCCGCCCAGTGTAACTTCAATATTAAACCTGTCTCGTTGGAAGTGTAATTCAAAACTTCCAGACTGGTGCTCACTACAGGGACACTCTGAGTTACGCATCAGTGACAACGTCTATCACTACTATGGATTCTCATTTTTCACCTGACAAAGCTCAAGACCAAGAGCAATTCAGCATTTTATGATGGGTACATCCAACTGGAGCCCAAATCCCAAGATTACCCTCCACGTTGGAACTTTGGGCCAACTTAGAATTTTATGGTCCTAACTTATTTTTTACCTCAGACTTTCAAACACTGCCTGAGGCTTTACAAAATATTATTAATCAATTGTTTGAAGGGGCCTTAATCCTTGGAATCCGTTCTACCTGATCTCAATCTAATGCTGTACCTTATATATTGCAGGAAGTGCTGCAAACCTCTCAAATGCCAGAATTTGGTCCCAATCAATATTTGCACCAACTCGTACATCCTACCTTATACCATTTATTATCTGT
>JAKSZP010001922.1:0-52176 GCA_022478985.1 Massospora cicadina | reverse complement strand
TCCAAAACATCTGTGAAAAGATGTTAATATTGTCAGGTACACCAGGGAACATTAAAGCTTGAGATCACATAGAAAAGTATCCATAGCCCTCTAGAACGTAGTGATGCAATATACAGCCCTTGCATCATACAGGTAGGCTAAAATAACCATTTGGAGGTGATCATAGCACCCATTACTGTTCCGCTGCAGGTAACTTGATTTTCCAGTAAACTAAGCTTAGGTCCATAGCTGAGAAATAAAGAGTTCCACCCAGTCGATCTAAAGCATCATCAATACATGGCAGGGATATGAGTCTTCATTGGTGATAAAGTTCAGCTTTTGGTAGTCATTTACTACCCGTTTGTGCCGTCCTTCTTTTATTAACAATAAATACAGGCGAAGCCCAAGGACTTTTGAACAGCTATAGCATTCCCTGCTCCAGCAGCTTCCTTATTATATTAGAAACTACCTCTTCTGCGACTGGTGAGAGGTGGATGGTCTGAGATCAAATGGGAGGGTAATCCTCAGTCTCCACTTAATGGACAACACTGTGAGCGCATCCAAGATTGTGATCATTGCCATGAAAATGCTATAATATTTTTCAAATAAAGTTAGTGCACAATTCTTTGGCTCTTTTAATAACCACATTCAAGTTTTTTCATAAAACCGCCATCATTACTCTGGATTGGGGTTCTTATGGGAAGACCAAATTCATCCATCAACCTGAATTCGTGGAACTATAGGACCTCATCTGCAGGGATCAAATGCAGATATGCCATCATCTAGTGTCTCCAAATTTTCAGCGGTCCTTGTTGTATTTACTAGTGACACTTTGATTTCCCCATGCCCAGGTAAGATTATTCCCGGAGCCACATAGGCTCAAAGCATGATTGCTTCTAAGGCTCAAGACTCACACCATTGTCGCAATTCCAATATGACTGGATGTTAAGCTCCAAGTCCATATGGCGGAATGAATGGAATCCGCTGGAATCAAACCAGTACTTGGAATTTAAGCGCTTTGAAATGAGGTAATTGGCGAATCAAGAGGATTTAGGCCAAGATTAGATACAAATGGGAGTAAGTCAAAAAGGGAAGTAGAATAGAAGAGTACCAAGCTGAGGATGCATCCAGCTGGGGAACCTAGGTATAAAGATTCTGATGGAAGTTAAAGGTGGAGGAAGGTTTTTACAAGAAAAGAAGCCGCAGATAAGTCTGCAATTAATATTAAAATAAAGGTCAAAATACGGGTCAATAGCTCCATACATATTTTACCAAGTAATGATATAAATTGGCAATCCTCATATAATATGATTTGGTTGCTCAGTGGCTCATACCTTGTGCAAAACCAACTCGGCGGAATCAAGCTCAAACACCAAGAATTAACAACCATAAAAGCCAGTTAGTATCTCAATTTCTAGCTCTGTGAGCACTATAACTTGGTGGTTGAGGGAATCATTATGGCAGCATTGGATCGAAGCAATATCCATTAATACTCTTATATCTAATGTGGGAAAACCCTGTTTTGTTTTAAATTGCTGATAGAGGACAGGAATTACCCTGTCATTGTATGCAAGATTAACTTGTCCCCTCTTTTTGAATTCCTGAGGCAGCCATTGGAAGTAAAATAAACTGGGTTTAACTGGCCCAAGATTTTGAAGGTCTCCTCAGCCATATCAATGACTGCACTGAAGTGGCGCATGAAGGCTGCGCCTATCAGCATGTCATAGTTATTATTAGTAACACAATCACTGGTAATGAAATGACACTTGACCCAAACTGCAAAGGCAGCGCACTGTAAGCTCCCTCTGAGACAGTGAAGTCCATCCCAAAGGTCCCATATACCATCCAGTGCTCCACGTCAGGTTTCAGTGGTAACTTAGCTACTACATTGTGGATACTTTATTAACTGATGCTTTTGTATCTAAGATAATAAAAATTTTTTTGCAATAAAATGTCACAATAAGTACATCAAGAGCAGGCAGAACTTTGGTCATTAGATATATGAACGTCCAAGGAATCTCTCTTTTGAGGAACCGCATAATGCCTATCCTGACCTTGGGGTAACTCCATAATGATTGCATCTACTGGGATTGCAATGTTTACCCCTTTCAACGAGGGCTTATCCAATGAAGGGTGAGATTTGTCTGAGGTAGCTTGCTCTAAGATTTGAGATGCATAAGGCAATGGAGCTCCCTGGCAACCCTCCTCTGTAGCGGCCTTTTTAGCTTGAGTGGCAGTTAACAAGTGCACACTGCTGGCAGGTTGCTGATATAGAAGTTTGTCACCGTTATGAGATCCTTGGCAGGAAACGACTTTCCCAGTTCAAATGGGACTGTGGTAATTAATTTTTTAGAAGTAAAGAGCCCCATCTCTACTCCTCTTGATATTTCCTTGCTTGTACTGGTCCAACTGCATGAGATGCACTTGTTGTTTAGCAGGGCAAAGGATAGCAATATGGCCAAAATGAATGCAAGCATAGCAGGTTACTCCATAGAGGTCTTGGCCCTAAGTATCAGTATAAAGTCTAGGACGGGAGTTGGCCACTGGATTTTAATTTTGATGCTGCTGAGGCGGATAGTTATAAAACAGCTGGGGGGTGTTCAGCATAATCAGGGAAGGCCGGTTTGGCTCAAGGAGGGAAACCCCGCTAGCCTGTAGCAGGCTTCCAACCATAGTTAAGAGGTCTGAACGTTGCTGCTAGTTTATGCAAATAATTTGAAATTTTGGGCAAGGGAACATTCTCCTGCAGGATGGGCGCTATAGCGTTAATTAATTCACAGTGAGGCTTCACCACTGTTTCATTGTGATTCCCACATAAGACTTGGTTAGCATAACCACTCCCACCAAGACTTGCGGCTGAGGTAAACCAATCATTAACGCAGTCAGAATCTCGTTCTGCTGGAACCCCTTTTTCAAAAATTCAGCCTTCCTTTGGGACATTTTCTCTATGTCACTGAACAATCTGAGCACGGTATCTTTAACTACTTGGTAGGTGACAGAACTATCTCTCTGATTGTAGGTAACTTGGTAAGAGCTTACAAAGTTCAGAATATAGATCAAAAATTTAATTTTACAGCGGTCCAACGCTCCTTCAACCTTGAACTCAAACTTTTTGAAGAAGTCATACATATCTCCATCCTAATGGATGTAGCTCTTGACAATTTTATACGTCCTCATCCTGCTTGAAGCTACGAGCTCTGGGAGCAAACTGAGGCACTACTTGGGGGCCATAAATTTATTCTTATCAAGGGAAGGGCACAGTAGGAATAGCAGAGCTCAGCTTATCTGCAGGGTTGGAAGCAGACTAATTCTCTTCTACCAGCAAATGGCAAAAATGGTAGAAGCTCTATTTAGTAAGGAGTAATCATCCTTCAAGATTCCAAAAGATGTGAACTGATTCTTGCTATCTTCTTGTGCGTCAAATCTTTCTAATATATTTTCTTCAACTACATAACTACCTTAATGCCACAGTCCTTTACTATCATCTTTTGTTTGCTCATCAGCTTCTGTTTGGAAATTAATATAACTGGACAATAAGCCCCAAATAGCTGCGGCGGACAGGGTGATATTGGACGGTGCTAAGTAATAGAATAATATTAGTGAGATTGCCTTAAAATAAGGCGACAGAGAGATACCAAACTCTAGACGGATAACTATTCAGTTACCTCCAAATAAGGCGATAAGGCGATGTTGACTTACAACAAATATTTAGTAGATCGCCTCAAATTAAGGCAATAGCAAATTTAAGAATAATAGACACTTCCGGAGCCTGTCAGTTATGATGACAAGCCATTAAGAATATGGTAGAATAGAATAGCCTAAGCAATTAGTGTTTTTTATTTATCCAAGGTAAGCTGACCAGGGGATGGATAATACCGATATATGAAATGGGATAGGGTGGAGGTGAAGTGTAACAAAATTAGGCACCCCAGAGTAGACAAGCTACCTTTGTTGCCAGTCGGTACCGCCAGGTATAGGGGGTTGAGTGCACTACTCTGAAGGGGTTTCCCCTATTATGGAGCAGATGTGGAGGAAAGGGTCCATATGAAGAAACCAGACTGGGAACTATGATAAAACAAGTTGTTGTTGCTTTGTCCTCATGTATCCGTATAGCCAGGCTAGAAAGTGTTCCAGTAGGTATAGGTGAAATCTGCTGTTTGTACCACAGGTGGTGGGTACAGTTCCCTTGAAAGAATCCAGTGCTATGGTGGTGATTGTCCACATTGCAATGATGACTATCAGAGAGCGGAATGTGTCTGGTATTGGGGGATTCAAGTTGGAGTGCGAGGAGACTTCAGAAGATTGACATCTTCTGGTCGTTGTGTGTTCTTAACATATGCGCAACTTCCCGCCATATGGCTCTAGATGGGGGGCATGTCTCAAGGCGGTGGTGCAGCTGCCATCCCCTCCACACACTGCGCGCTCTGCATGAAGAGAGTTGGAGTGATCTTCTGTTATGTAGGCTTTTTTTAGGCAACGCTAGGTGTTAGCTCTTACCCTTGGCTGGAGAAGCGAATGATGTTATCCTTCATATTGTTTTCTGTGTTGTGAGATCGTATGGGATGTTTAAAGCATCCAGGTAGTCGATTATTGCAATGAATGGGGCCACGTCGTGTGTGTCCCTCTTGGGGTGGTCCTTTGGATTCCTTAGTGTGAAGTGGGCTCTGGGCCTTCCCCTTCCCTGACTCGTGCCTGTGAGTGTGACAGACCACCCAGTGTGCCAAATGGTGCGGAGGAGGCGTTTAAAGTGTGGGGGAGTTCTATGAGGGCCAGTTGCGTTGGGGCGGTTTGAAAGGTATGTGAGCAAGCTGGACGGGTTGTGTGGATCTAATAGTTTGAGCGCCTATGCGAAGTTTGCTCTCGCCGCTCTGGACCAATTTTGTTGCGGGAGGTCTAGGGCTAGGATTTCCTTTATCCAGGTGCCCAGTATATGGTTGGCATGGACTTCAAAGTCTATTAGACCCATGCCTCCGCTAGAGCGTGGGCTGAAGAGTGCTTCCACCCGTACAGGTGGCCAGGTCCCAGGCCACAGCCATCCCTGGATAAGTGCGCGGATTGAGGATATGAATGTAGGTGAGAAGGATATTGCGTGTGCAACAAATACAGCACTGGGAGGATGAGTGAGTTAACAAGCTGTTACACGCCCTGATAGTCTTGAGGATCTTCCTTTAAGAGAGGCATCGTGGTTGGACATACTCTGTAGTAGATTGTTCTCCATTGTCTCATTGGCGAACCCCCTGTCTCCAGCCATACCCCAAGGTGGTGGATAGGGTTGGTAGTAGGAGGTGATGCGAAGGGAAGGATGAGTGGATTGTTCCTTTGTGGGGGTCTGTGAGGTTTAGTGTTGTAGCCCAGTTGTTAGTGTACTTGCCTAAGAGGATTATTTCCGTTTTCCTTTTGTTGAACGACTCGTTGCTCACAGTGGAATATTACTCTAGTGTGAATACCAGTTCGCGGTCATCATTGTTGTTAAGTACCAGTTACGCATTTGTCCGCAAAAGCTAGTATCTTGACTGTTGACTGTCCCTGTGAAGTTACGTACCATGAGGTGTGAGTCAGCAATGCGAAGGAATGAATTAAAGCTGAAGTTATACGCAGTAGGATGAGGGGGTCCCCTTGTTTAGCCCTCTGTGTGGTGAGATCTTGTTATTAGAAAGCTAGGGCCGCATTCAGCAATGGATGCGGATTCTGTAAGGAGCATCGCCCACTTTATGAATCTGGATGGGAGTTTGAAGGCGCTCAGGCATTCCTTCAGGTACGGCCAGATAAAGCGGTTGTATGCCTTCTCCTGGTCTAGGATTACCAGGGCTCCAGTTGCTTTGGACTGACATATGTTTGAGACGGAGTGTACATTGGTCCAGATTGAACGCCATGGTATGAACCCAAACTGATTGGGTGACAGGATTTTGGAGGCTATTGTTCCTAATCTGGTTGCTAAAATTTTTATGAGTAGTTTTGTGTCAGTGTTAAAGAGTGTTATTAGCGCTAGTTGTCCAGGGTTAGTTTGTTGCCCTTTTTATAGGGTTATGACATAGGAGTCCTGGCCACCAGGGAGGAGGCGTGTCTCCAGAAGGCACTGTTTCATTGATGCTAAGAGGAGGGGGGCGATTTTCTTAAAGTAATTTTTGTAAAATTCGTAGGGTATCCCATCAGGCCCTAGGCATTTTCTACGTGGTGCACCATGGACTACGACCCAGAGCTCCTCCTGCGTTATTAAGTTCAAGAAGTCATAATCCAACGTGCACTTTTTATTCTGGCAGTGTGAATATAATCTTTAATTTTTGGGGGCCAGTTGGGGTGTCATGATATAGTTCGGTGTAGTAATGGTGTACTTCCGCCTTGACCTCCGCTAGTCAGTTGCCACAGTGCCATCATCTTTACAGACCTGTGTGCATGTGGGCTGGTTGCCGCAGGAGTGGAATTGGCAGAAGAAGTACGTCCAGCAGATTTCACCTTCTTTTATGAACTTACCTTTTCTCAATACTTTGATTCTGTGCTGGTAGTGAAAATGAGGGCGTTTAGGCAGGCGGATATTTCCGCCCATTTGTACCCCCAGTTGGGGCTATAGCCAGACTTTAGGGGCGTTGAGCTCGAGGTGGTCCAGTTCTGCCAAGGTGCGCCTGATTGTGGCTGTTTCAGTGGTGTACTTACGCGAGGCGAGGTGGTGAGCTTATTTAATAGTTCAGTTTTGAAATTTACCCAGGTTTTTATGGGATTTGATATGAATAGGGCTGAGAATTTTGGTTCGTGGCCTCATGTTTAATCCAGTTGGATACTTTGGGCAATTTTATGTTTTATGGGTGTAGCTTCCTCCAGGTCGACGCCTGTGTGGGAGTTCAGGTTGGTGAGAGCTGCACCAAAACAAGTCGGTTGTTAAAGAAATTTATCTTTTTTGTTGTAAAGTTGGAGATGTTTGAATGGTGGGTTTTTGGTGCAATGATGTAGTCGATGTAGCTCATTGAGATGAGCGTTCCCTCGCGCATGTTGGGGAGGGTCATGTGGGGAAGGAGTAGTGACCCAGGGGGAGGGTATCGTATTGGCTAAGAATACCTTTATTGCATGGAGCTTGATGTGCCAGTGAGTGTCTTTGGGGTTAGGCCATCAGTCCATGTTTTGTTATCCCGGCAGTTGAAGTCGCCCAGTAGGATGGCATTTGGTGGGAGGGTGAGTGTTGGGATGGTTTTGAGGAATTTTTTCCTTTCATCTGCAGTGCATGGTGCATAGATGCATGCTATCAAAATTGTGTCCTCTTGGTTCTCAATCGTTGCTACCAGGATGCAACTGTGCAGATATGATGAGGAGTTCATGATTTTTAGTTTTTTGTTATTTTGGACAACTACCCCACAGTGTGACATCCATACCAATAGGGATGTTGAGACCCTGGATGACCAGGATCCTTCTTCCCCCTGTAGGCAGTGGGTTTCTTGGATGGCCAAGATATCTACAGGGGGGTTTTGCAGGAAGTCCAGCTTTTTGGCTTGGTATGCATGAGCCCTGGCTCCTGCGATGTTTAGCATCCCTATTGTCACTGAGGTGCCCGTGGCGCATCAGGAGAAGTTGAGAGGGTTTCTTGGCCCAATCCCAACGCCCTTTTTGTTAGCCTTGCTCCATGTTTCTGGGCCAGTGTATTATATGGCATCATCCAATACCATACCCTGTGTCAATTTCTTGCCAGTATTGCAGCTTTTTGGATTTGTGGCAGATTTTCCTGCTCCTAACTCATGGTGGTCTGGTGCGGTGCGCTGATTTATTTCAGTGGTTTTGGGGTGCGAATTTGGAGAATTTGGTCCCACTTTTTCACCCATAGTGGAGCTGAATTATTCTGCTAAGTTCGCTTGATTGATACCATTTGGTGATTCAGTCACATTGTTGAGAAAACTTTTCATTTTGGGCATACGGCTATGATTGAGTGGCTCAAATAATTTTCTCCATGTCCTCCTCAGCTTGGGCATTTCTGTTCTGATTGGTTAGCTCGGCTGATTTCCTTTATGTCCTCCTAAATTTGGCCAGGGTAGATAGAGGAGGCTGCAAGTGACGCAGCCTTGACAGCTTCCTGCTTGCAGGCCTTCTGCATCATTTTGCGTGCTTTGGGTGTTAATGGGTCTATGAGAAGGTAAGCCCATCCTCTCCTCATTAAAAGATGTAGTTGGCGTCAGTTATTTTGCCAAATTATACATCGTCTTCATCCATGGCGTCATCACAGAAGTCTGAGGCCATGATGCCCTCCTTCATGGGGCATGCATGTTCCTTATGCCCCAATGCGGTGCAGTGGTTGCAGATAGGTGGAGCGCGTTCCAGTGTGAAGTGGAATGGCTTTGACACTCTTCTTGTCTGGGAGGTGAAACGACGCTGTGCATGAGATTCTACTTGAGGTCTGCGGCCACCTTGGGTAATGGGTGGATCACAGAAATTGCCTTTCCTGTGAACAGGTTCAACATCAGATGAAAATGCTGTAATTTGAGTTTTTTAATTTCTCCATAGTTAGGAAGTCCAGCTCAGAGTTAATCCTCGATTTTCTTGCAGGGAAGGATGGTAGGGAGTGAGTTGAAAGAGATGAATAAAGTGTTCGCTTTGTTCCATCTGGTATGCCTGGTGCACGTAATTTGTTTGCCTTCAGGGAGGGCAACTTCGACGCAGACTTTTGTGGTGGCATTTGCATATTCTTTGGTCTCAAAGCCCAAATTAATCCAGCAGTATTGAATCATGTGGGTGGTAACGTGCACTGCATGGGGGAAGAGGGAGGCCTGTGCCTAGCCCACTTTCTCCCATAAATTTGAAGACTTGACTCTTGGTAGATTCAGAGCCTATGCTCTACCTTTGATAGGAGTTGATTATATCTTGGATTTCATTGTATTGAATTTGTTTTGTGGTTAGCTCCACAAACCCAGTTGGTGCCTCAGTTTGTGGTTTTTGGTGGCCATGTTTCCTGGTCCCCCTCCAGGGCGTTTTTTGCCCTTTGGAGCACCGTTTTGTCCATTGCCTGATATTGCTTTCGCCCAGTTTAATTGGTTTTGTTAAAGTCGCCAATCTCTTTTGTGTGATTATTAAAATTTGCTGTTCGAATCAAGTCATAGTAACTAATGTTGTTGTTATGGGAAAGAAAACTTTAAGCCCTAAACAATGAGTGTTAATATTAACTAAAGTCGCGATATATGAGTGTGATGAGAAGACTATAAGGGGGATTCTTTTAGTTAGTAAGAAATAGGGAACGAGCAGAAGGATCTGCTATATATTATAATAGTTAAAATGGTGTAGCTGAAGCTATTGCTTCATATTCTATTAATTTTTTCCAAGTTCGTTTTGTGGACCCACAATCTCCATATTGTCCATCCGTTGCTCTGTGGGCTTGACCCTGCACAACTGTCTTGGTGTATAACAATTATATTGCAATTTTAAAACAGTGGTGCTCACTACAGGGGGCCCATTGAACAACAAAAATATAAAATATTTCAGTCATTAGCCATGTTGCATCTGTACTGCTTTGTTAGAAAGCTTGTGGCACGCCGCAACAGCCAAATATTTGGACATCAAACTCATTTTGGATGCAGTGCACAAAAAGCAATATGAGCTCCTTCAGGAGTGCAATGATATAATGAACTAACTTAGAAACTTGTTTAGCCAACTACAAATTCTTAAACAAAACAGGCAGCTAGCTAATCGCCTTGATTCACTACTGAATGGCTACGTTGTTCGGAGTGGAAGATGACAAGCACCTCCAACCCTCAGAACCCTCATTGGGAAGTGGTAGAACCACAAGGGCCTGATTGGGAAAACTTGTATTATGAGGAGTATGAATCCAGATACCCAGATGAGATTCTTTTTGCCAATCATATAGGCAGTGTGAGCTACTCAGCCCATGAAGGCAACTTTAGAGATGATAATGTTTCAGAGAATCACATCCCCCAAGTGATGGCCATACTAGCCACTGAAGCTACCCAAGCCACCCCTGAAGTAGCAGACAAGCTGTGTGCCACTGGCCCTAACAAACCAGCTCTGCGACAAGATACCACTTATGAATATCAACAAATTCCTCCATATGCTCCAAAGAAATGCAGTTACAAGCTGGAGGCAGAGGTTTGTATCAATAAGCTGCCTCCATTTAACCATGACGGGAACATCTATAGTTTCTTTAAACGATTTGAGTTTGCAGCGGAATGAGCCTCATACTGGTGCAAGGCTAAATTACTGATATCCAACTTGGATGTTGGCAGTATTGATCAAGTCACGTGCTATCTTCCAAGAAGTTCCATTATATACCAAGAAGTGAAGGATACTGTGCTGCAGTTGTTTGGTGGTACCTCAAAGATGTCACAGCAAAAGACTGAGTCAAGACCATTGGATTCCGTTGTAATGAGACCTCGCTGAGTTTAACAAACAATTTATGGCAGAAGTCCATATGTTAATAGGGGCAGGAACTAACTGAAGCTGATGTGGGAATTGCAATGATCTCTGCGGTGAAGCCATACCACAAAATTTACATCATGGCTCCAATTTTGGAGGGAGATGTACCCCTGCTCAAAATTTTTCAATTTTTGCACCGTTTATCTTCTACCTTTACTCCGCCCAATACAGATCAGAAACCTAGAGCAGCCATCACCGATTCTTCTTATTTGGGGGACTTATCCCGACCTGTTCAGACTCCTATTAGTAACCCCAGACTTATTATGATTAATCGCCTCACCCTCGGCCAAGTCACCATCATCAATTTAACTTCAAGTCTAAACCTATTTAAAACAATCGCCAGCAGCCCAACATTCGACCTAGGCCTAGTTAAGCCAACTATCAGCAGTCCAACTAATGCTTGGCTCATCATACGATAAACTAAGGATGCGAGCCCTATGGGGTAAATTGTTTTGAATGTGGTCACACTGGGAACATTGAACATAGTTTCCCCAATAGTCAGGTCCATTACGTACAGCAGGACTAGTACTACCAGGGAAAAGAAAAAGTGGAATAGAAACGGGACTCTCTACTCCTCTATTACAACCCCAGACGTCCCACCTGAATCTATTAAAGTATATTCAAAAGAAGTCCCTCAGTTTGATGACAAGTTCCTATATCAGGTGCCAGTTGGAGGGGTAAATGTTTGACACAAGCACAAGCCGAGGCCGTGGTGAAAGAGGAAGCTCAGGAGCAAACAAAGCCTTATGCCTGTCAGATTTTCAAACAAAAGCATATTCTGACAAGCCAGCCCCATCCTCAGATGCACCTTCCCTGAAAGAAGTAAACGTCGCCCTCCCAGTGGACGCTATTGTTTAAGAATACCTTAAAATTGGTGAGGGATTTATGAACTTCCTTTAGAAAAGAAATCCCTTAAATGTCCACATATCAAACAGTTAATACTTAACATTCTGAGTGCACATACTGTGACATTTTTTGTAGTAAAATATTGGGTCCGCGCTATAGTAGATACAGGCACCCCAGTCAATATAGTTCTTACTAAATTGGTGGCGAAATTGACATTAAAGCCTGATGTGGAACATCAAATGGTGTATGGGGCTGCTGGAGCGGAAAGTACGGTCTCTGAGGGAGCGTACAGTGCGCTACCTTTGTGTTTTGTATTAATTGTCATTATAGCTCTGGCGATAGTGTAACCAAACTTATAATTACGACCTGTTAATTGGAACCTCTTTTATGCAATACTTTGGTGCTGTCATTGAGATGATGGAGAAGACCTTCTAATTTTGGTGCAGCGGATATCAATTTACATTACCTCCAGTGGTGTGCCAAAGGATCCAGTGCATATGGGACAAGTCAACCTTGCATATAGTGATGGGTGATTCCAGTTTGCTACCATCAACTAAAGAACACGACCTGAGCTTCCTCCAACAGTTATACAAATATCAAGGGCTGCATTTTAGAGCTGCTTGACCTATATCCATACCCTCCAGACACCAAGTAATACTAAACATCAAATTGGAGATGGAAGTCCAGCTGGGCTTTTATGGGTTGTCATTGGGCCTTACCAGGAGTTGCGGCTTGAGCCCCATGTGGCTTCAGGCATTATACTTCCAGTACATGGAGAGAGCAAGGTTTTATTAGCAAATATCAGAATAGAAACTTTGCAAATCCACTGGCATCAAATAGTAGCGTATCTACACTTGACCCCTTTTGAGGAGGTCCTTTGGGTTCACAAGTAAGGGTCACTGGATAAACTTGGTCTACATGTCAAATTCCATCTTGGTGTAATGATGGTGATATCACGCGAAAAGGGATGGGGTTATTGGATTAACTAAAAGACTAGGCGATAGCTTTATTTCAAAAGTATAGGGAGATTTTTGCCATCAACAACTATATTTAGAGTGCGCTTAGGGGTGGTCCATTGATTGGACACTGGAGATCATGCCCCATTAGGTCTCAGCTAATCCGCCAATTGAAGGCAGCTGAAGGGGTTGTCACCAAGGTAATTGAGAAGCTAGTGGAACAAGGGGATGCTATAACCATCAAAGTGTTCATGGGCTTTGCCCGTTCTAATTAATAAAAGAAGGATGGTACCAACTGAGTGGTGATAGACTACCAGAAGCTCAACAGTATCACCCAAAGGGACTCATATCCCTTGCTCAGATTGACGCTTCTTTGGATTAGCTAGGCGGAGCTCATTACTTCTCAGCAATGGATTTGATACTAGGTTACTGGCAAATTGAGTTACCCGCGGTGGAACAGGAGAAATGTGCTATCATTACATCTGAGGGGCTCTTCCAACCAACACATATGCCTCAAGGGTTGTGTAACACAAGCTACATTCCACCAGGCTATGGACACCATCCTTAGTGACCTGAAGCTGTTATGCGTTCTTGTGTACCTTGACGATATCAGCATCTTCTCTCAAATATTTTCTGAGCATCTTACCCATTTGGAGGAGGTATTCGGCCGCCTTGCTTTTCCAACATTAAGATTGAGCCCATAAATGCAACTTCTTCAAGGATCGACTAGAGTACCTTTGGGTTTGTGGTATACACAAAGGGGCTAAAATCTCAACCAGCCAAGGTGGAGGCTATCCAAAAAATGACTCAGCCAAACCTTAAGCGAGATGTACAGGTATTTTTTAGAATGGTGGGTTACTACTGATGCTTTGAACCTAATTTCAGCTGTATTGAGGACCCCTTATATGAGTTATTAAAAGAGGATGCCGTGATCAAATGGATGGAACACTGTCAACGCTCCTTTGACACTCTTTGATTTGGTTTTGATCAATGCGCTAGCGCTATGCTACCCAAATTTTGATAATGATTTTATTGTGCAGACGGATGCATCTCTTTTCACTGTTGATGTGGTTCTATTTCAAAAGGACGATGAAGGGGAGGAGCACCCTGTGGCATATATCAACCAGAGTCTGATTTTTTTACAAAGAAATTTAACCATGACTGAGTAGAAAGATTTGCGGCGATCTATGCATATAAGCAATTTAGGGTGTATTTGCATGGAGTGAAGTTTAAAGTCATAAAGGATCATGCTTTGTTACGCTTATTGCAGAATCTCAGGGAGCCTGAAGGACTTCTAGACTGATGGAAATTAAACTGAAGGCTTTTGACTTCCAAATCTACCAACTCGGAGCAAAACATCAGAATGCAGATTATTTATCGAGGTTACTCACAATTGCCATTACAGCAGATCTGAGCTATAATGTATGACAAAATGCTTAGCGGAAAATATGACAATGAACATCCTCAGATCATAAAGACGTTAGTTACAATGCGCGCTAATACCTTCCAATTGAACGGTGAGGTGTACAAATGTATTGTAGATTCTACGGTGAACTCTCCAAGACCCTTGGAATGGTCAAGCACTATTATGAAAGCACATAGGGCAGTAGGACATGACAGCTTGCACATAATGTTAGAATTGTTGCGCCCATGATATTATTGAGAAAGCATTCATCTCAACGTGCTTAAGACAATTTTCTTCTGCCACCATTGCAAAAGTGGAAAATTCGCTCCAATAGAAGACCTTGTAATGGCTAGTGAAATCAACTTTTGCTTGCATACAGTTTCCATTGATGTCATAAAGCCCTTGCCAACAGGAAGAACCCATTCAAAATACATTCTGGTGGCGATTGACCACTTGACAGGTGGGTTGAAGTGCGAGCAATATGGGATTTAGGGGGATCACGGTGGCCAACTTTATCATGGAATGTAAAATCCACTGACATGGATGTCCTTAGTTCATCCTTAAATATAACGGAACTAACTTCACTCTAATATCCTTCCAAAGTTAAATGAGCTGATGGCCATCCATGGGGTTTTAATGATCCCACATCACCCCAAGTCCAATGGGATGGTTGATTGAGTTAATGGGACTTTGGTGAACATACTCCAAAATTGGTAACAGTGTCATGGCTAAATAACTTAGTAGTGGGTACCAACCCCAAGAATAAGGCTGGGCGGCAGGAGGCCCAGAAGGTGAAGCTTCAGGCCCTCCCTGACATCAAACGCACATAGACCAACGCTGGGTACAAGCCAAATATGCCCAGGTTGGTACTAGTGTGGTGCAAACCGCCCAGACCCTTGCATCAGTCCAGGCGTTAGAACGGACGATTTATTCTTTTAACAAAGACGGTTTGATACAGTTAATTAAGGAATGGGTTTTTGAAACCTGTTCCATTTACAAAACTATGCGTTTTGGTCAGATACAACTTCAATCAATTACTTGAGTGAAGTCCATTTCAGTGTATTCTACCAATTCAGATGGAAGTGTTTGCCTAATGGTGAATCAGTGCTTGGGACTGCTTTGACAGACCCCAAATTACCCTGACAAAGTTTAAATTTGATTTCTGTGACCAACATTCCTTGTTGGTCGACTTTCCTAATAAACTTTCCCCATTTTCCTGTTTTCTATTATGTTATTTTGGATAATCCTGTGCGCAGATCCCTTAATGGAGGTCTCACGCTATGTTAACCCTTCCATTTTGGACATAATTTGTTTATCCCCTTGTGCACCGTTGGGTCACCCAGGTTCCCTCCAACTTGGGACGTTTACCCCTTATTCTCTTGTGCACCGCGTCACTTTTAGTTGGTTATTTTCTATTACAATAAAACTTTTTACTTAAGGTATTATTGCTCCAGCACCCTCTGCTGGAATTTAGTAAATTTTGTACTAACGGCTAGTTCCCTGACATTGGCACAGTGCACCAAGAACTACCACGCTGGGAACAGGAGAGTTATAGACACTCTCCTTACAAACAGATCAACCATCAGATTAGAGTTCTCTACTTTCCACTGCCATCTTTGCCTACAACATTAGCTCTCATTCTACCACAGGGAGGAGTCCCTTCCAGTTACTATATGGACAGCACCCAGCTCTACCTGCACTACTTTATGCTTGTGAGGAAGATACAAGTGGAATGGAATTTCAACATCACTTGACTAACCTATCATACATGGTAATAAAGCTGAAAACTGAAGCGTACTCCTTTAACCTGGCCAAAAAGATAAAGAATTAGGCCACCAATCAGGTACAGCATAACGAGCTAGCTCAGTTCAAAGATGGAGAGATGGTTCTAGTTCATGACCAGCATGGGTTCAGTCAGAAGCATAATTTGGCCAGCATCTGGATTGGTATGTTTGGAATAATTAAGAAAACTGGTGTTGACACCTATACTATCAAGGACCCCTTGAGTGGTCAGATAATTAATTGATTTCACGCAAAGTTCCTTTGTGCATACAACCAATATGAGACTTATTGTCCAGTAAAGAGGAGGGTAATGTTTGGAAATTGATATGACTGGACAATAAGCTCTAAATAGCTGCGGTAGATTAGATGATATTGGCCGGAGCTGAGTATTAGAATAATATTGGTGAGATCACCTTTAAATAAGATGATAAATAAATACTGAACTCTGAATAGATAATTAATGGATCACCTTTAAATAAAGCATAAGGCGATGTCAACTTGAAAAATATTGGGGGGTGGAAGGTGAGTTGGTTAGGGCGTACAGCTACCAACCTGAAGGTTTTGGGTTCGATTCCCACCCTTTGCACATTGATTAGGGTGCCAGCTGAAGGAAGCTATTGGCGGTTAGTAGGTCTAATAACACAAAAACCTTACCCATGATGTAACCAGAAAAATTTGAGTCCCGATCCAGAGGTGGAAAAACTTTCTTTGATGGAGTTGACCCTGTTCAGGTTTCATGTCAAAGCTCTTTCTTTTGGTAATGCCTGTCCCCTGGTCAGCTTGCCTCAGTTAAATAAAACTTGAAAAATATCCTGTAGATCGCCTCAAATTAAGGTGATAGAAAATTTAAGAATACCAGACACTGTAGGAGCCTGTCAAATTTGATGATGAGCCAATAAGAATATGGCGGAATGAAATAAACTAAGCAATGAGGGTTGGCATAAGCTAAAATTGCAATATATAAGCAAGGTGAGAAGATTAGAAGGGGGATTCTTTTAGTTACTAATAAATTGGGAGTGAGCAAAAGGAAAGCTTTAATTACTATAATAAATAAAATAACGTCTCAAAGCTATTGCTTCATATTTTATTGAATTTACTAAGTTTGTTTTGAGGACTCACAATCTCCATATTGTCCATCCATTGCTCAGTGGGCTTGACCCTGCACAACAGTTTTGGCGTTTAACAGTTTATATCGCCATTTTTGTAACAGCTTCTCCGTTGGAACTCTGGGGATAAGAGCTGGCTTTTAATTGCCTCTTCACGCCATGTAGCTTCTCAATCAGGTTATCAAGGAGGTTTTTCAATTGCATAATCTACCAATTGAAAACACGCAGATGACTGAACACTTCTTAGAACTGATCCATCGTCATTTTACGCTCATAAAGGAACTCTTCTAGGGTTCAGCATATTGTAATAAAAGCGAGCTTGATGTCAATGTACTGCACCAGATTGTTAGACTGGGTATGGCTTCTTATCAGGACTAACAAGATTTGTGATGGTTCAGGTAACTTGGCTTATTGGTTGGGTCAGTGGGTCTCCTGTAGTAAGCACCAATATTGTAAATTCTGGTAGAATCAGTTGAGGTTAGCCAAAAGGTTACCAGAAGAGTTTCCCACTGATGCAAAGGAAAGATGATATGCAGATCTTTGTTCCTTGAGAAATTGAAATAAAATACAAAATGAAGCCAAAGGCTCCAGCGAACTCTAGTTCTACTAAAACTGGCAGAGTTCACAACTGTGACTTTTATAAAACTTTCAACATAGAATTCACTATATGTTACTACTTCAAAAACACCACCCAGTTTCTTTTTTTCTCCCCTTTTACTCATTTCTCCTTCCACTCTTTAGCCCATCACGCAGATAATCAACTTCTCCAATTCTCATTGTTCTTGTCTCATTATTGGGACTTCCATGTTACCCTGATTTTTTGGCCAGGGTCAATGTGCTTAGCGTTGACCCATATCAAATTGTGGTAAATAAAATGCGCTACCTCAATCTATCAGATAACTAAAGATCTACCACTAATAATTTAGGTTATTCGTTCAGTCATAAAAATACTGACACCCTTGTTGTTATCAATGGCAGCCAGGACAACAGAACTCAAGAACCCCTTATGTGATACTTAAGATGATTGGTTTGGCTTTCACTATATAATAGGCAAGCCAGGCCTTAACCTCTTCTTTGGAGTTGCAAGAAATTCTGAAGACTAGGGAAACTTGTTTTCCCAGTAGGGATTGAGCTCCGTCATCATAATGTACCACTGTGGAGTAATCTCGGAGAAACTGAGTTCTAAGAAGTTATAGCTTAGATTATCCATCACAAAGGCGGGGGTATTTACAGAAAGCTTCCCAAATTGGATATGTAGGGAAGAATAGGCCACTATAAATTATGTACACTGTGGTCCAGCCATGCCGTACTCCATATAATGTGGCAAGTCTGGGGCGAACATGATATGTTTCATCAATTTGGATGAGAAGACATTTTTGGAGGAGCCACTGTTGACTATGGCAGGAATAATAATCTTATGAACTTGAACAGTGACATGGGTAACCAGACTTCCAAACTGTGAAGGTAGTTTTAGAAACATAGGGGATCATTGGAAGAAGAGTAAATAAAATCAATTTCTTTAATTCAACGGGTATCAAAACTTCTTTCTCATGTTAATACCTCAGGTTCATAAGAGTTTAATGATGATTTTTGAGGCGTGGTAAGGATGACTTAATTAAGCGCCTCATCCTTCATGCCAAAGGCCCTTTTCCCGCCTCTTCAGTAGTTATACTTAGCATCTCTTGGAGCTGTTTTAGAATCCATTGCAGTAGGTTCATTGCGTCAAGGATTCTTATGGTTATCGTCCACCTGGACCCAAGGATGGTTGAAGGGGTAGAAATGATAACTGTAGGATTTAGGGTCATCACAGTGATCTCTTTAAGCGCTTCCTTAATTTCTTAGATACACGTAAAAACGTTCTTTTGGCCAATAATATGTATATAAGCCTCAGGATAAGACCCCAACGCGGAGATGACTGTGGTAATGGCGTCATCCAAGGTAATACGATTTGTGTAACCAAAGGTTTTAATTGAGCATAGGAACAGCAGGCGAACTCCACAGAGCTATTCCCTTTATTAGGCGAATACCCTTGAAGGTTTTTTGATTGTTAAGGGTTTGATTGCTGCTTAATTCTAGGACCAAGGCCGTCTAGACCTGCTCCCAGATGTTGCAGTCTTTAGGTGGTGAGTTATGATCTCTCTAGCATTGCTGTTAAGGCAAGAGTGGATATGCTTCACTTTTTGCTGGTTGGTGGCCATTTCCATGGAGCTCTTATATGCATATAGAAAAGAGATGATGCTTTCCAGGACGGTAGTAAACTTCTACTTAAAACTAGGTTCAAAAATCAGTCACAACAGGAGTAAAGAGGGTATTGACACCAGGCATTGATGTCAAGAGAGTATCTATAACTCGCCAGTTCCCAGCTTGGCGGTGCACAAAACACTGGACCAAAGCAAGGGAACTTGTCATCAAGGTGAATATAAAAATAGCCCAGAAGATGGAGCTGGAGCTAAGAAGACTTAGAGAGAGAGTGTTAGCACAGTGAAAGTAATAATAACTTGAACATTCTTCAGAACTTGGCTGTGGCCCAGAGGGCTGTTCCTAAACGAGTTTGGTACAGGGGTAGAATTTACTGGTGACCAGGTATGGAGGGAACCTTGTAGGATTAGAGGTGTACCTGAGGCTGTAATAATTTTAAATAAAACTTAAATCAGCTAACGCGTTGCAAGACCTCCTCAAAGAGGTCTGCGCACGTTTGTGCCCAAGCCAACATATATAAAAAACGTAAAATTACTATGGGTTTATTTAGGAAGATGAACAACAAGAAATTTTGGTCTTGAGAAAGATATTTAAGCCAGCTTGGGGGAATTTTGGATTGGCAAAAGTGGTACCAAGCCTTGGTGCACCAATAGGCGCGCTCTTCCATCTGAAAGGGTCACATACCTCAAAATCGACTTTACTCAAGTAATTGACTGAAGTTGAACTTACCTGAGCTTGCAATTTTGTAAATGAAATGAGTTTTGAACACCCATTCCTTAATTAACAAATTTAGCCATCATCTTTTAATTTAAAACTCGTTCATTTTAGCACTAGAGCCAACACAGGGGAGGGGCTTTAGGCACCTCACTTATACAATCTGGGCGTACCTAACTGTACCCAGCGTTGATTCAAGGTGTGCTTGAGATCAAGAAGGGCCTGAAATTTAATCTTATGGACCTCCTGCCCCCAGCCTTGTCCCTGATGTTAGTGCCCTATATATGGTCATGTAAACATGACATTACCCTTCCTCTTTTTTGGGCTCCACCTCCCTCCAGTGGCATTCGCCAAGGAAAAGTTTTGCGGGCTGGGACCAACTTCATGACAGAAACGGCTTGGTTAAATTTCATCCTGCAGCCTCAGGGAAACGCTTATGGAATGCTACAATTATATCTTGGGCATGGGTGCAATTGCATGCTGGGACCCAACTGTTCTTCACTGCATCAAATCCCTTCCAGGTTACAGGACATTTGTGTCTTCTTCTTACCTGACAAGAGGTTACAATCTCCTCCACTTTCCATTCTGACGCACCATCCACAAGATAAGCCTCAAGAGTCTCTGGAGGGGGGCCCTCAAACAACGTGAGCTTGCTTTCATGGAATACTGAAAAGATTTGAAACAAGGGGAGATCCAACTGCTACAAGGCGTGGCCCACCTTCTAGACGACGCAGTATGGCCCAATTCTCTTTGGTTCCAGTTTATTAATGGTTGCCTGATTGGGATGTTTTTAGCATCCAGCATCATGAGATCTCCTTCCTTGTACGCAGGTACAGCTTGTCTCACACCATCAGCATTCTCCTTGTAAGCCTGCATGGCCGCATCTAAATTCGTGCTCACCCCTTGAGTACTTTCTTGATCATTTTTGCAAAGTCCACCACCGTTTCCACCTTGGATCCACAACTGGGCTCTATGTTGAAGGAAGGATTGAATCCATATTTAGCGAAAAAGGAGGAACAACCGATTGATGCATGTGTGCGTTGTTATATCTGAATTAGGCCATGGGGGAGATGGGAAATCTAATCTGAGTAATCTGAGGCAGTGTAACACTGCAAGAACTGTTTGAGGTACTGGTTCACTCGTTCCATCTGCCCATCTGATTGGGGTGATAGGCAGTTGAACGGCAGTGACTGATTTTCATAGTCTTGCACAACTCTTCCCAAAAGACAGAGGTAAACTGGGGTCCCCAATCATTAATTATTTCTTAAGGGACCCATGAAGAGTGAACACATTAGTAAAAAAACCTAGCCGTCTCAGCTGCGGTGACTGTGATTCTGCAAGGGATAAAGTGGGTGACCTTTATAAACTGGTCCACTACCACCATGATAGCATCATAGCCATTAGATACAGACAATTCTACAATAAAATCAACCGATAGGTAAGTCCAAGGCCCATCAGCCTTTTGAACTAGTACCAACAACCCTGCTAAAGGCTGGTGATTTAGTTTCATTTGGTTGCAGACTAGGCACTCTTTACAATATATGCCTACCTGAGCGGCTAATACCTTCCAATTGTAAGTGTAGCGGATAAGCTCAATGGTCTTCTCCTTCCCAGGATGGCCAACGATAATTCCGTCATTATAGTCCTAATGATTTCCAGGCGAAGTGGTCCATCAGGAACTCATAGGCGTCTCTGGAACCACACCATCTCATCCTTTACATGATAACCTCTGGTAATATCCTCCTGATTCAATGCGCACTTTGCAAGGATCATAGTATATTTGGCGACAAAGGCTGAGAACGGACACCCTTTCTGAACATACCATATTACTCCGCATTTTCTAGAGGAGCGAGCGCTGACCCATTGGCCAAGAGAGAGGAAAGTTGTGACACAATCTTACCCTGTGAAATCATTAAATGGGTACTATGCACCTCCAACTCATTAAGATCAGGAGCTTGTGCAGGGTTGCGGCTCAAAGCATCGGCTAAACCGTTCTCCTTGCCCTTTATAAACTCATAAGAAAACGCAAATTGGGCAAGGGTCTCATGCTGTGGGTTTGCCGTGGGGTTAAGGCATGAGGTGAGCGGCAGTACAGTAAGGCACGGTGATCTGTATGTACGCAGAAGGGTCGGATGAGCCATGCAAGTGATGACGCCAATTAGGTCAGCGCCTCAATCACTGCTAATAATTATTTATCGTATATTACATATTTTAGCTCTGGTAGAGACATCTTCCTAGAAAAAATCTTATCTTATGATCTATTCCTTCTTCACATACTTGTAATAGGGCTACACTATGGCGAGGTTGGAGGCATCACTAGATACAATGATCTCTTTTGAATGGTCGACATGGCGAAGGACAGATGTGGACAACAGGGTGCACTTTACTGCTTGGATGGCATCTTCCAAAACGGAGTACCACTGAAGTAATTTTGACTTGCTTGCCTTATACAAAGGCGCTGCAACTTCAGAAGTTTGGTGTGAACTTCTTAAGGAATGTACACGTCCACAAAAAGCTCCTCAATTCCTTAACTGAAGTAGGAGTGGGCCACTCATGAATTGCCTTCTCCTTGTATGGAGTTATCATGTACCCTTGTTCAAGAACGAAGTTGCCCACAAAGGTGATATGTGACTTAAAGAGCTCAAATTTAGTGATTTTCAGCGTAAGGTTGTCAGCCCTCAAATGCTCCACCACCTGTCAAAGGTGTACATCATGGGCCTCTTTTGTCTAAATAAAAACCCATAATATCATCCATGTAAGCTACCGCGCATACCCCAGCAGGTCCCTAAAGCCGCATTAATATGACGTTGAAAGATAGCAGGGGCATTTTCAGCCCAAAGGGCATAACCTGAAATTGTAAGATTCCTTTTCTGGTAAGGAATGTGGTCAATCACTCCTGACCCTTCTTGATATGGATCTGATTGAACGCATTTAAGCAATCCAGCTTGGAGAAGGCTCTCACCTTCTCAGCATAGCGTGCAATCTGCGAGTCCAGGGGGATGGGATGTAAGTCTGGTACAGTGACGTTAAGGATGTTCACATAGTCTATGCATGGGCGTAGAGTACCTTCTGCCTTCTCAACAAAGAGAAGTGGGGAACATACATGGGAGGTTCACTGAAATTTAGCGCCTTTGGCTAACTGCTCCTTAACCCACACATATAAGGACGCTTCCTCCTATACCATCAACGGATAAATTGGGGAAAATATACGCACCAAATCTACAGCGAGCTTGAAATTGCAATCAAACTTTGAATGATCTGGTAGTGCATTGGCTGAAGCCGCACCAAATGAAGATACCCCCTCCAAACAGGAAGGTAGGGGAACATCCACCGAGTGCTTCAGCAACAGGGAAAGACTGAGAGTGTTAATATTGTGATATTGGGGCAAATCGCTCTAAATATTGGCTTCAGCCAAAGGAACAACCACTTTGTGACCATTCTTTATAGTTAGGGATAGGGTATTTTCTTTCAAGTTAATTCTGACGTCAAACTTTCGCCAACACTCATCACCCAAAATGAATGGGTACAAAAGGTTTTTGATTGCTTGGAATTGGTCAGACAAATGATAGGCGTCAACTTGGTAGTCCACTAACCACAAAACTTTCAGCCTGGGAATGCCTTGAGAAGCCCAAACTCTAACCATACCACCTGGAAAGTAACTCAGCTCAAGGTAGTCAGTAAGGTCTTGGTCCATAGAATTTTCAGAGGCTCCAGTATCTACCAAGATAGTAGTGCTGATTTTTCCTGAAGGGGATGAAAGGGTAGCTGTCAATAAAAAATAACCAGAAATATCTTATATTATAGTAGAAAACGCCAACGATTCACCCCCAAACTCTTCTTCAGGGTTATACATACCCCCAGGCTACGTTTTTACATCAAAAATGGAGAGGTATAGTTGGCAACTCTTACTACTGAGGCCATATATCCCACCATATCTTCAGCAACTGCATAAACGTTTTTATAACTTTTAATTGTACCGCATTCATCACATCCTGGGATCTGCAAATCATGGTTGTGGTTAAGCGTGGGTTCTCTGTAGTGATTTGATACACTGGAATGGGGTCCATATCTAAGCCATATGGGAAGAGAAATGGCTTGATAGTATATATGGAAACGTCGTTATAAAACGTGTTTTGGGACATGAACAACCCTATACCCCAGTCCAAGATGGATTGTATGACGTTATCCAAGGCCAAAACCTCTTGGCCCTTCATCTATTATCCTTCCTGCACCGTCTGAACACAGTGATGAAGAAAAAAAAATCTGGAGTCAATTTTAATAAATTTGGCAGAAAGTCAGGAATCACAACTCTCAGATCATGAAGCGTCTGTATCCACCAGGTACAGGCAAGAGGGGTTAGTACTTTCCAGTCAGAGGTTTCTAGAATAACGCTGGAATGCTCCAACCATTGGCAAAATTTAAATACAGTGGTGAGCCCCACTGCAGCCATGGCCACCAGCTGGCGCACACCATGTGCACTTCACAAAAGTAACACATGGAAAAACGTTTGTGCACATAAAGTTAAGGGGTTGGTCATCTAATGTCAAGAGAGTATCTATCACTCTCCAGTTCCCAGCTTAGCGGTACACAAAGCACTGAACCAAAGCATGGGAATTCGTCGTCAAGGTGAACATAAAATAGCCCAGCAGAGGGAGCTGGGGCTAAGAGGACATAGGGCGAGAGTGTTGAGCACAGTGAAAGTAATAATAACTTGAACATTCTTCAGAACTTGGCTGTGGCCCAGAGGGCTGTTCCTAAACGAGTTTGGTACAGGGGTAGAATGCACTGGTGACTGGGTTTGGAGGGAACCTGGTAGTACTAGCGGTGTACCTGAGGCTGTGATAATTTTAAGTAAAATAAATTGGCTAACGTGTCACAAGACCTCCTCAAAGAGGTCCGCGCACAGTTGCGCCCAAGTCAACATATATAAAAAACGTAAAATTACTATGGGGTTTATTTATAATGATGACCAACAAGAAATGTTAGTCTCAAGAAAAGATATTTAAGTCAACATGGGGGAATTTTGGATTGGCAAAAGTGGTACCAAGCCTTTGTGCACCAATAGGCGCACGCTTCCATCTGAAAGGGTCACATACCTCAAAATCAACTTCACTCAAGTAATTGACTGATGTTGAACTTACCTGAGCTTGCAATTTTGTAAATGAAATGGGTTTTGAACCCCCATTCCCCAATTAACAGATTTAGTCATCATCGTTTGATTTAAAACTCGTTCATTTTAGCACTAGAGCCAAAACAGGGGAGGGGCTTTAGGCACCTCACTTATACCAATATGGGCGTACCTAACTGTACCCAGCGTTGATCTAAGATGTAATTAAGATTAGGAGAAATAAAGTTTTACCTTCTAGTCCTCCTGCCACCCAGCCTTGTCCCTGATGTTAGTGCCCTCTATAAGGTCATGAAAACATGATAATTGAAGCAGGTTTAGAAATCTTAGTTTCTGCAACTCGCAAGGAGCTTGCTGGTCCAACTATCATCTTATAGCCTGAGGCCCTCTTGAATATCGTCCCAGTTTCATTTAAAGAGGAAAAAGCCTTATTAGCAATCTGCACTTTTAGGTATTGAATATCATCGCCCTAAAGAAGAAGCTGGCTTTATAAATTGTTCAAATGAGTTTCAAATCTTCGCCAGGTCTGTTCAGGTGAGAAATGTGACCATAAGTAAATAGTGGTGAATGTACCAAGTTATCCATTATATCTGACAGTGTCTCAATCAAGACTCCATGGTTGAGGGGGACTCTGTACACTCAGAGTTTACATCCTTGGGCTACATTTCAGAGTTGATTCTATCAGGCTGCTAGGGCGGCCAACACATTCTTTTTCCAAGGGTCATTAGGGTCGCCAAGAGTAGGTACCATGGGACCAGAGGGCTATTGAGGCCTTTGGGGACCTTTGGGTCCTTCAAAAACCTCAGGACCCTTGGGACCTTTCGGCCCACCTAGGCCCTTCAAGGCCTATACTACCAGAGGTATATTCGCGAGTGGCCAGCTCCTTATAGTGTTGTTGGAGAATCCATACCAAATTTTTGACTTGGTGGAGGCGCTTGTTCTAAGTAGCCTCAAAAAGTTCGATATTTTGATGAAGTTGGTTTTTTGAGGTAGCCAGAAATCCCTCTATTCAACACTGCAATTTGGCTTTGGGCTTTATTGATTATTCATCAGTTATTGATAATGGCTTATCAGTTGTCGTGGATGAAGTAGGAGGCCACATTATAAAAATCAACAGAATGAGAGTGTAAAGCCTTGGTAAGCCCTAGTTGTCAGGAGACTTCATGCCGGTACAACCTGACTAACTGGATGATGTGATGAATAGCAGGATGAGAAATCTTTTAAAGTTATCGCTCAGTCCAATTTCAGTTCTCCCTCTACTAATTTGGTTAAGGTATATAGATCACGCTTGATAGAAGGCACTTAAGAAACCTAGATTGGCTCAAATGGCCCCATGGAGTAAATGTTTTTAAATAACTTTTGAATAATGTCATTAAGGTTCTCATACTTAAGCTGATCTGATCACCGTCAACTAAAGTAACAAGAACTGGAATGTGGCTTAAAATCTAAACTTTCAGGCTGCGTGATTGGTGCTTCATATCATGAGGTACTAACCCATTGAGCGTTACTTATTGACAGATCAATAGAGTGACTTTCAGGACTGCAGTATTCTCCATTGTTTGTGTTAGACATTTCACTTGGACAGCTCAAGAGCCCCCTGTAGTGAGCACCACTTCTCTTAGCATGATATTTCTCTTGACTGTTGTTGATGTTTGAAAATGGGCTTTAAGCTGAAAATTAGTGAAGAAGTCAAAAAAGGAAAAAGATGGGGCAAATATAGACTACTTTATTGAGCTATAAAGAGTAATATTTATAGGGCATGTGGGGACATAATGCCTCAAGGGCCTTTGTGGCCCTATAAAATCAGGATCTTTTACTGCTTTCTGGATCTACCGCCTGGTTAACACTCGTTGTACCGCGTTGTTCACATGACTGCAGAGGTAAGGTCTTCCCTCTTGTGATTTGGGAAGTGGGGATGGGATTCCTGAAAGCGTTTACATTAATTCTATACGTGTGATGCTTCCTGATCAAAATCTAGTCATAGCGCCTTTAGGGTAAGGTTCCATTCATGCTGATTTAAGAGCCAATTTGTCAAGTCTCAATTTGGGAGCAGGGATTTTGACTTGCTTATCATCTTAAAGCCCAACATACATTTTTATTAATTTGTGTTATTAGTTTTTCTCTGAGCAAGGTATTCAAATAATAAATAAAAACATTATTAGATTCAAAAATTTAGTGTACTTTTATTGGTGAATTTTAAAAAATTGCAATTTCAAATTCTGTTGTTCCAGTAATTGAAATATCGCTTTAATAGTGGAAAACAGGGTAAAAATGTATAAAGTCTGACGGAAGGTTGCACATGATCTAGGCACCAATGATGCAATGGGAAGGCAATATAATGATTGCTATCTTTTGATATAATATAGTATTAATTTATTTAACCGAGGCAAGCCAACCAGATGACGGGCATTACCAAGTATGTGTGAAAAACAAAGATATATAAAATTGGACACCCCGGGGTACTCAGGTTACCCCTGTTGCCAGCGGGACTGCCAGGTATGAGGGGGTTGGTGTGCTACTCCAAGGGGGTTTCCCCACTATGGAGCAGGTGTGAAGGAAAGGGTCTGTGCAGAGGAACCAAAGTGGAAACCACGATTCTATGAGAGCCTGTTGCCTTGGCCTCATATATCCATAGAGCCAGGCTTGGGAGTTCTCCAGTAAGTGGACGTGAAACCTATTGATAACCCCATGGATGGTTGGGACTGTGCCCCTGAACGCATCTAAGGCAATGGTGTGAATAGTCCACATTGCAATGGGTATCATTAGGGAGCAGAGGGTAGATGGGTTTGATGACTCGATCTGGAGCGCGAGGAGGTTCTTTGATATAGAAAATTCCTGCTCGTTTTGATCTTAAGCAGGCGCGCGACTTCCTGCCATATGGCTTTGGTTGGGGGCATGTTTCTAGGCGGTGATGTAGGGATCCCCCCCACATACTGCACAGGTTGTGTGGAGGAAATTGAAGCGGTCCGCCATCCTATAGGTCCTACTCAGACAGCGCCAAGCATTGGCTCTTACCCTCGGCTGTAGGAGTGGGTGATGCGTCATTTTCCACACTGTCTTCTGTGTGGTTAAGTCATACGGAATTTCCAACACATCTAGGTATTCGATTCTAGCAATGGTTGGGGTCGTAGCAAGCATGTCTCTCTTGGGGTGGTTTTCTAAATTTCTTAATTTGAAGTGGGGGCTGGGTCATCTCCTTCCCTGCACAGTGCCAGTGTTCTCTACAGTCCACCCCATGCAGCGGATGGCTCAGAGGATGTGTTTGAAGTGAGAGGGGGGTTCCATGCGGGCCTGTTGCAGTAGGGTGTTTATCAAGGTATGATAGTAGTCTGGGTGGGCTATGTGAGTTGGTTAATTTGAGCGCCTGTGCGAAGTTACTCCTCGCTGCCCTGGACCAGTGTTGTTGTGGGAGGTCTGGGGCAAGGACTTCCTTTATCCAGGTACCCAGGATGCAGTTAGCGTGGCTCTTAAAATCTATTAGTCCCATGCCTCCACTTGAGCGTGGGCCAAAGAGTGTTTCCATCCATATGGGAGGATGGGATCTGGGCCACAGCCAGCCCTGGATGAGCGCGCGGATTGAAGTTATAAAGGTGGGTGAGAAGGTGATCGCGTGGGCAGGGTACCATAGTATTGGGAGGATGAGTGAGTTAGCAACTGTTACTCGCCCCATTAGTCCTGGGGATCTTCCCTTGAGGGAGGCTAAGCGGTTGGATACCCGCTGTAGTAAGTTGCTTTCCATTGTCTCATTGGCATATCCCCCTGTTTCCAGCCATATCCCAAGGTGGCGGACAGGAGTGGTGGTGATAGGTGATGCAAAAGGTAAGATGAGTGGGTTTTTCCTTTGTATGGGGGTATGAGGTTCTGGTGTTGTAGCCAAGTTGTTAGTGTACTTGCCTAAGAGAATGATTTCTGTTTTCCTTTTGTTGAGCGATGCGTTGCTTACCATGGAGTATTCCTCTAGGGTGTGTTCCAGCTGTCGAGCATCATTGTTGTTAGCTATACCTGCCATGCAGTCATCCGCGAAGGCCAGTATCTTGACTGTTGGCTGGCCTTGTGCAGTTATGCCCATGAGGCGTGATTTGGTTATGTGGAGGAGTGGACAAAAACTGAAATTATACAGCAGTGGGCTGAGGGGGTCCCCTTGTTTGAGCCCTCTGTGTGGGGTGATCTTGTTAGTTAGGAATCCAGGGCCGCATACAGCCATGGTTGCAGATTCTATGAGGAGCATCGCCCATTTTTGAATCTGGGTGGGAGTCTGAAAGCGTGTAGACATTCCTTTAGTTATGGCCAGCTAACGCGGTCATATGCCTTTTCCTGGTCTAAGAAGACCAGGGTTCCAGTTGCTTTGGACTGACATATGTTTGCAACAGGGTGTATGTTATTCCAGATTGAGCGCCCTGGTATAAACCCAAACTGGTTGGGTGACAGGACGTCAGAGACAATTGCGCCTAATCTGGCTGCTAAAATTTTGTTAGAATTTTTTTATCAGTATTAGAGAGTGCAATTGGACGCCAGTTGGCCAGGTATAATTTGGCACCCTTTTTATACAAGGTTATAACATATGATTCATGGCCACCAGGTAGGAGGCGTGTTTCAGCAAGCACTAGTTCATAGACGCCAATAGGAGGGGGGCAATTTGCTGAAAATATTTTTTGTAAAATTTGTAGGGTATCCCATCAGGCCTTGGGCATTTCTTACGTGGTGCACCGCGGATTGTATTTCAAAGCTCCTCCCATGTAATTAGATTTAGAATATTGTAGTTTGGCAGTGTGCTTTATATTCCGGAAGTTTGTATGAATTTTGTGATTTTTTGTGGGTCTGTCAGTGTATCACGGTATACTTCAGTGTAATAGTGATGCACTTCCACCTTGACCTCCTCAGGGCCAGTTGCCATGGTGCCGTCAGTCTTGCGGACCTGTGTGCACATGGGCTGGTTGCCGCAGGAATGGAATTAGCAGAAGAAATATGTTGAACATTTTTCGCCTATCTTTATGAACTTACCTTTGTTCAATACTTTGATTCTGTGTTGGTGCCTGAAGATGAGGGTGTTTAGACAGGCGGATATTTCCGCCCATTTGCATCCTCAGTTGGGGCTATAACTGGACCTTGGGGTGTTAAGCTCAAGGTGGTCCAGCTCTGCCAAGGTACGCCTGATTGTGGCTGTATCAGTGGTGTACTTATATGATGCGAGATGTCAGGTTTTGTTAATTAGTTCCTTTTTGAAATTTGCCATGTTACAATGTGATCCGATGTGAATGGGGCTAAAAATTCTTGGTTTGTGGTTTTGTGGTCAACCCAGTCAGATATTTTGGGTAAATTTATGTTTTCTGGGTGTAGCTTTATCCAGGGCGACACCTATGCATGGGTTTGGGTTGGTGATAACTGCACTGAAACAAGTCGGTGGTCAGAGAAATTGACTATTTTTGTTGTAGATTTTAAAATTCTTGATTGTTGGGTTTGCAGAACAAGGATGTGATCAATGCGGCTCATTGATATGAGCGCTCCCTCACATATGTTGGGCCATGTAATGTGGCGAAGGAGTGGTGATCTGGGGGGAGGGCATCCTGTAGGCCAAGGGACGCCTTCATTGTGCAAAATTTGATGTGTCCCAGTGGGTATCCCCTAGGGTTTGGCCATTGGTCCATGTCGGGGTTATCCCAGCAGTTAAAGTCACCTAACAAGATGGTATCTGGTTGAAGGGTGAGTGTTGGAATGGTTTTGAAAAATTGTTTTCTCTCAGCTGTGGTGCACAGTGCATAGATGCATGCTATCAAGATTGTTTCCTCTTGGTATGTGATCATTACTACCAGGATGCAGCCATGAAGGTATGATGATGAGTTTTTAATTTTTAATTTTTTGTTATTTTGGACAATCACCCCACAGTGAGACATCCATAACAATTGTTATGGTGAGACCCTGGCTGACCAGGATCTTTCTTCCCCTTGTAGACAGTGGGTTTTTTGGATGGCCAAGATGTCTACAAGGGGTTTTCACAGGAAGTCCAGCTTTTTGGATTGGGACGTTTGAGCCCTGGCTCCCACAATGTTTAGCGCCCCTATTGACACTGAGGTGCCCGCAGCGCCTCAGGAGCAGTTGGGAGGGCCCTCTGGCCCTAACCCACCGCGCCTCATTTTGGCCATGCTCCACGTCTGTACTCCAACTCTCTCTGTGACAATGTCAGTTCCCTTGATCTGACTCAATTTTTCATGGGAATTGTAGTTTTTGGAATTTGTATGATCTTTTCCCGCACGTATTTCATGATGGTTCAATGCGGGGTGCTGATTTGGATCCATAATTATGGGGTTTGAATTTGGAGAATTGTGCACCGCATTTTCGCCCATATTGCAGCTGAATTGTTCCTCAAAGTTTGCATGATAGATGTTGCTTAGTGACTCATTCGAGTTGCTGTGAAAATTTTCAACCTGGGAATACTGTTCTGATTGGTTGGCTTGGTGTATATCCAAAATATCCTCTTAAATTTGTCTGGGGTCAATGGATGATTCTACGTGCGCTGCCACCTCAGACGCTGCCCGCTTGTGGGCTTTTTGTGCCACTTTGCATTGTTTATGTGTAACTTGGTCCACAATAGAGTAAAGTCCATCTTCATCCCAGCAGATAGGTGGTGGACATCAGTCATTCTGCTGAAGTTTTTATTAATTTTGTCCATGGCTTCCTCACAGTAGTCTGCTTCCATTAAGCCTTCCTTCATGGGGCATGAGTGTTCCTTGTGTCCTAATGAACCGCAGTGGTTGCATATAGACAGTGCGCGTTCTAGTGTAAATTGGAATGTGGATGACTGTCCCCCATCTGCAAAGTGAAACTCAGCTATGCGGGTGGATTCTTGATAAGTCATCTTCCACTTTGGGGAATGGGTTGATCACGACGATAGCTTTGCCTGTGCACAGGGTTGGCATCAGGAAAAATCATTGTATTTTTAGTTGCATAATTTTTCCGTAGGCTATGAGCCCTTTGTGGAGCTCCTCCTCAATTACCTTATGAGGAAGGTTGGTAGGGAGCGAGTCAAAGGAGATTAACAAAGTTTTTGCTTTGTTCCATCTGGTGCATGCGGTGCGCACTATATTTTTGCCCTTGGGAAGGGCAATTTCGACGCAGACTTTTGCTGTGGCATCTTCTTCTTCAGCTGTTTCAAAACTAATATCGATCCAGCCACAGCCCATGTTGTTGATGGCAAAATATACCGCGTGGGGGAAAAGGGGGGGCTGTGCCTCACATGTTTTCTCCCACAGGGTTGGGGACTCATCCCTAAGGAAGAGTCAGAGCCCATGTTTCACCTTTGAAAGGGGTTGGTTACATTGAATATACATGTATTGATCTTGTTTTAAAGTAGATACCATAAACCCAGATGGTGTCTGAGTTTGTGGTTTCTTGGCGGTTTGGGTTCCTGGTCCCCCTCCAGGGCGTTTCTTGCCCTTGGGTGCACTGTCTTGTGCACCTCTTGATGCGACGCCTGCCCAGGTTGTAAAAGGTTAATATTAAAATCGCCCATCTCTCCTGTGTGATTATCAAAAATTGCAGTACGAATCAAATAGTAGCAACTAAAGTGATTGTTACAGGAAAGAAATCAATTTTATAATATAGTATTAATTAAAATGAAAAAGTATATATAAATCTCATTCTTTTTTATCCGATATAGTCACAATACAACTCACTCTCAGGGGATTCTATCAAGTTTCTTCTTATAATGGAAAAGTTGCACTACCAATCAATTTTATTTAGTCTACAATTTTCTCCTCTCCATGGCGTCATCACTACGATTCCTATATTGGTTGCTATGGCTGCTTATCTGTCTCCGCTTGGGTTCCCACAGCTTGTATTTGCAATCTTAGTCATGCAACGGATTCAGTAATTCTTAATGTAGCCAACATTTCTTGATATTAATATAATAGTGGTTTCCCAGTAAAATCATAAATGATTTTTCATATTCTCTTCCTATTTGGCTACTGTGGCAATCAAGATACATAATGCAAAAATAGAATATTTTATTCGTTTATTCAGCAAGAACTGTTATGGAGCTTACTATATTAATAAGTCTGTACTGTCACTCAGGATGAGTTATCACCCAAAGCATCAGCCAGAATACCACTGGTAAACCATTCAAACAGTTTGATTACTAGTGAACAGGGATAATACTAAACCCTGACAGAAAAATATAAGGTTGGCCCACATAGCGGAAAATTTGGTATTGTGAAATAACTAAATTTTTATAATTGAGAAAATTACAAGATTTTATTTTAATATAAGTTTAAGAAAGTTAGTAGAAAGGAGCTACAACAAAGCCTGTTGGGACATTTGACTTATAAGATTAACATCTAAGGAATAATATTTGAGGTGGGTTGACCTTAGGACAAATATACCACACCGAGAATTTTTCTATCCAGTACAGGTTTTGAACCTAAAACCTGCACTAGGGTGGAAGAAGTTTTACTTGCCCAACTAACCACCCCTCATCTAGGGAATAGTGAAAGTGGTAAAATTGCTTAGGTGATATCTTTGAACTAGTAAAATGGTAGTTCACCACACTAACCAGCTACTAATATTGACAAAATCTAACTCAACATCTAAATCTGTATAAAATTCATAAAAAATTCTGGTGAGTTTCTGCATTGCAAGCTGGCGGAAAATTGCGCAATGGCTGACATGATGTGCCCAAGGCCAGGACTGGTAGAGGAGTTCCTAAAATGAATGATCTGAGATCGCCTGAATCTATTGGGTGTGGACTCGCCTTCATTGATGATATGATGGGAGGTCAGAGAGGCATCTTTGAGTTTGGGGGTAATTTGGACTATTTGATATCATTTGGTATCGACTTACCCTCACTAATGAGACTTAAACTAGCTGAAAATGCTTACTGGTAAGGTGAGGAGCTGCACCTTTGCTGTTAATGATGGCTCTTGGCCTCCACAACCTTCTGACACAACCTTGTTCTTCACTAATTCCTTGGTGGTTAGAAGAGGGGAAAGGGAGCAACCTTCAGGGGCAAGCTGTCAACCACTTCTCATCAACCATATGGGCTAGATCGCCATGGTTGGTGAGGGGGTTATCAGGCTTCTTTTCCCCTTCTTGGTTCTAAAGGAATGCTCTTCTCTATTGTTTTGCAGGGGGCGCTTCTCAGGACTTACACTAACCAATATAGCAATAGAGGAAGCCTATTGCTCAGTTCTATTGTTTATTCAACATTTCCCCACTGAATGAGCAATATTGCTGGTAGCGCCAATAATTCTTTCACTGATAATTATTAAATGATCTTTTGGGGCCAACGTTGATGAATTCACTGTCCACCCATCGTCATTCTTCTTAGTTTGATGGCGTGATGACAATATGCACAAGTTAACCCTATCCTGCTTCTTGACTTTCCAGCTGTCATATCTGTAGATAGTGCTCCCGTAGTGGACGCTCAAGTCACCATATCACTAGAGGAGCTACTTCCATATTTATTGGCTACCAAATGTCCTGGCGAGCCTCCTTAGAATCATCATGCACATAGTTAAGAAAGGGTGAGGTTCTCACCAGTGGCCATCATTTCCAGAGGCAGTGCTTCTCATGGCCAGCTGCTTTAATCGCTTAGAATTGCCACCAGACGCCTGTCATAGCTTGGAGTGTATATCAGTTTGTTGTATCTTTCATTTAAAAAACTAGACAATCTTTTTTGGTCAAGGAATACCCTTATGTGCCAATTCACTTTTTGATCACTGGAAAATGAATCTCAAGGATAATCTCAGAAACTGTATGCATACTAGGGTGTCTGCTATATTTCAGGATATAGATGAAGGCAATCTTGTAAGGCCTCAAGTGGCAGCTATCAATCTGTACAAGGATGTTCATCCCTTTTAAAACCTAAAAGTATTAAACCCCAAGGCCCTGCTTCTCACCTAGATCTCTGAACAAGGCATACACTAAATCAGAGATGGGTAGCCGCTGCCCCTTCCTGCTTCCACACGCCTTTCCACCATTTACCCCTCAGCCCAAACCCATCCAAGTCTTAAATAGAGAGTTTATATTTAAAGAAGATTATGTAATTCTTTTTAGACTTTAGTAATATCAGGAAGACCCACATCACAGTCCCCAGTACCTGCCTTTAACAGGTGACTAATCCAGAAGTCAACCTGAATAGTAAAAACATACCAAAAAAGTCAAATTAAGGTAAAACGTTGGAAGGAAGAGGGCATAAATGATGATGAACCTGACCCCTTACAAATTTTTAAAGTGAAATCAAACCTTTGAATTCTGGAAACTTGGCCTGAAAATATTTGGAGATGATGGCTAATGCTATTAAAGTGGAAAAATGGTCAAAACCTTCAATTTACGGATTAAAGATTTAACTTCATTCCCTAGTATTGTGGTTCAGCTTATCTGATTTCATCCATCACAACATAAGACCAAGCACCCTTCTAATGATAGGGTGTTGGATTTTTCTCTTATTAAGTTTTTCCATTTAGTTTATTATACATATTGAAAGAAAGTTTCCTTTTGTCATTTTAATAAATCAAAACGGTAAATGGTAACCGGTTCCTTGGGTTAGACCCTTTCCAAATCCCCCTCCAACAGGGCCACTCACAACACATTAGACCCAGTGATGCTTTGTGGACTTTGGTTGCTATTGTGGGTGCTAGCATACCAATGATGAAAGCCAAGTCTTTACTTAGCACTCTGGATTCTATACTTTAAACCCAATCATAAAATACTGTATTGGGGTTATTAATTTTGGATATCCTGATCTTTAACGATTAACCCATCAACCAGGTCTCTTTTTCCTATTAAAAGTGATCCTCAACGGTTGCCAACAGAATAATACAGTTAACATTATACCCTTTGTCTTATTAGCTTGTGCTACCCAACTCACAACCCCTTTGCCTCCCTCACTTAGCTGTAAGCGCCATGAGTTTGATACATCACCTAGTTTCTTTGCTTTAGGAAGCAGAAATTTGTTGATATTTTACAATAATTAGAAGCCAATGAGTAATGTACTGGATTCCTGTATGGCAGGGATTCACACCGCACTCTTGACTATGACACCATGTGATTCTATTTTCACAAATGTTTTCAAGGAATATAAGAATAATAAGTCAAACACTCACTGCAAGGAACTTAAATATAACCTTGAGGTCTACTCTACCCCCTCTCAGGGCCTGAAGAAGCCATAATAGTCCATTTGGGCCAGTCTTACTCAGAGAAATCTCCTATAATCCGCAATATTTCAAAAGACACTTTGGGGATTGTTGCAATTATCATAAATCCTTCATCTATAGCTATCAACTCCTATCACAATTCACTTGTACAAAAAGTAGAAGATAAGCTTCTCGTGGATCCTATTTATGAAGATCTTTTATATGCGGCCCTTATAAACCCCTGATAATTCTAAGTATGCAGATTTGTCTATCTCTCAAGCAGCTATGGCCACTAAGTTTGCTAACAGATACTCAAAAACCCTCAAACTCTCCCAGGTTAGGAAATCAGATTCAACCCTTTGTTCTTCAATAAGATATGTAAATTAGATGGGTTATTTTTGTTCCTCATCAATATTAAGGTAGGTCAACGTATGGTAACAGTAACTGCGTTAGTAGATCTAATGACACAGGGAATTAAATTGACTTAAGGTGGTTCAAGCTTTGGTTATTGAGGTCACCTCAGGTTTTCAGTCCCAAGGGCATCTAAAGCCCCATTTTGTAAACCCCTGCATTTTGTGGCCCATAGATATGGATTTATAACTCAATTCGCGGCAATTCCAGAGTTTTTATACCCAGTAATTTTGAGGGTAAGATGGTGGCGCCGCCAGTCAGTTGGAATTGACTTGGAGTGAAATATGTTGGCTTTTCCTTCAATTATCACTTGATGAAATTCTCTTACTTCCCACCTTGCCAACAGGTAACGCAGTAGCAGCCATTGTGTAATAAATCCTCTGAAAACACTTTACCCAAGATGCCCGCATTGCCTCTTATTCTCGCGTCATTCAGGACAGTCTTTGTTTGGGAAGAGCTAATAAAATACAAAGTCACTTAAAATTTTATTGATCTTCCAACTAACGGTTGCCCTGATCAAAATCAACCACTCCCTTTATCACTCCCTGCTGAATAGGACCAGGCGTTGAAGACCTGGATTGATGATATGGTAAAGAAGGATTGGATGGTCAAGAAATTATTTCCTATATATTTAGTTAGTAGCATTTTCATAAAGGAAAGATAGTACTCTGGGACTATGTATAGATTATGGAAATTTGAACAATGCGACGGTCTATGAAACATACCCATTACTCATGGAGGCAGAAATTCCCTGAGCAATACATAAAACTAGAGTTTTCTCTAAGATTGACTTGATGAGCGCTTTTCATCAAGTGCAGGTCAGTCTGGTAAAAAGCGTCTGATTAACACCAGGTATATATTATAACAGTTTGAGGTTATTTTTTTTAAATTAAATTATGCTCTAGCAATATTCCAGCGCTGAATGAACATGCCTAAGGGATCTAAGCTTAAATTGAGACGTTGCCCATGTGACTGAAATCTTAATCAACTACTCCGTTGCAGAGCAGAATGCCAAGGATTTGGTGGCAGTGGTAGCTGCAATTAAAGAGATGGGTTGGTGGATAAACTCTCAAAACGTGAGTTATAAGGATGAAGTTCATCTATAGGTAACTTGATATTATAGAACAGGTATGCCATCACGCCTCTAAAGTTGGAAGCTATCTGATACTGGCCACTCCAGTAATGCCAAAGAAACTGAACAGCTTCTAGGATCAGTAACTTTCCTTAGAAATTTTTTACCCGCCATTTCTGAATTGGACTCACCCCTTCAACCCTCACAGGTAAAAGTGACCCATTTCTTTGGACTCCGAATGCTGACAATATTTTTAGTGATAAAAAAGTTTTCACCACTACTCCAGTGTTGGATCATGCAGATGATGATAAGGCTTATATTGTGGCATACAATGCCTCTGGTACAGCAGTTGGGGTTGTCCTTCAGAAAGATTATAAGGGGAGGGAACATATTTTACTTTTCTAAAAAGTTTAGCATCATGGAGTGCACTTGGCCATATACTATAAAGAGTTAGAAGTGATTGCATGGTCATTGATGCACTGGCGCTACTGTTACAGGGGCAAGCAATCAGTGGTGGTGTGTACAGAGAACAAGTCCGTTACATATTATTTTAAACTGCAGAAGTTGGCTCACATGTATAACAGGACTCAACACGACCTTTCTAAGATTTAACTTCAAATCTGAGTTTGCCTATAAAGCCGCCCATATTTTACCAGAAATCCTGAGCCGATTTTCCCTTATGGGCCCACTTTGATTCATATTCTGAATTAGTCACGGTAATTTTCCTGAGAAGGTCACAGCTCTGCCACCTCCAGCCATTGTCGCAGTTACATCGTCTCACCATAATCATATGCCAAACTCCACCTTAACCCATGATTAAACCCAAATTACATTTAATTCCAAATCTTGTGATTCCACATTACCCAGTATCCTCAGATAAACCCTCTGAGCCAGTGAGTGAAGTTACTCCATCTAAACTAGTCCTGTGATCCGTTTTTATAAGCTTCCATACCTTTATTAAAGTATTTAACAACAAAATAATGATAAGAGGGATGGAGGAAATGGGGAAATTTGGTTGGTAAAAGACCATGAACAGATGCTGCTATCTGGGTAGTATTAGCAACCATTTCTGGTCAGCAATTGCCATTGCTATCCACAATTTAAGCAACATTGTCTTACATGCATTTAATCTTCAGTCTGAATGTAGACTCGTCGCATTTGAAACTGATTCAGGTGTGAAAACTTATTTTGATGCTCAAAACATACAGGGAAATTTGTGAGAATTTAGAATTTTTCTCAAGATGATTTGATAAAAACCAAATCATCTTCCACACAATTCCCATGTAAAGGGCTCTCATAGCTCAATAGTTTGACCACAATCTCTGAGTGTACAACCCATATACAATAATGGTAGAGGAAGGCTAAGAGTTTTATTAGCAGATTTCTGAGCGTCTTTTCAAAAAGGTCGGGAGATGGATGTAGTTCCAGCAGCTGCTGCTCGCCAGAAAGCAGCAATCTAATTATTGACCAATGTTTTTAAGAATATTAAATTTAAAATATTGGTATGCAATATCAGCCTCAGATTCAGCGCTCAACGGGAAGTCTCTATAAGAGTACTTTAGGCTACTGTGCTTACCTGCTATTAGAGCCAGATGTAAAATCCGCCAGGTGATTGAGCGCTAGTTGGAGGTTGCTAGTTTGTTATTGAGCCCACGCCAGCTCCTTAATATTATAGCTGGTGTCATGACCCTTCTCCGCCCAGTATTTAATGTTTTTGGGGCGAGAGGGTGAAATGGCGGCGCTTTCATGGGGTGTTCCCCAATAACAATTAATAAAATATTGTAAAGGATTTAATTGCTCTGTTGGAAACTCATTATCAATCCTATTCCGCTAATCACAAATCACAGCTTCGGTCATTGCTGCCATTTGGCTTCAAGGTCCCACCATATTTTATCTTTGTCACACAGAACATATGTAAACGACCATCTATCTAATCTCAAAGCTCTGTTGCACAGTCTTCAAAAACGGGGTCTATGACGTTTAAAGCTAATCAGGAGTTAATCAGCTACCACTCCCTGAGGGATTGCGACGAGATTAGTTTTGGGATCCCCTGGACTCAGGCCCAGTTAACTCCCCATTTGAGCATGGAGCAGCGAATGTGCAACTGTAACACTTAGAGAGACGCTATGGCCACGATCCAGTGGGCGTGTACTTCAATATCAGAAAGCCCATACCCCCTTCACTTTTGGGCTTTGACAGAACGTCTAATTTAATTGGCGCCACATGGGCTTAAAACCACAGGAAGGTGTGGGTATGAAATTTGATCTTACCTTCCAAGCATGAGCTTGGTGGTAGAATGTGGGCCACATACCGGAGCTTTGAAAGTATAAAAACGTTAAGCAATTGCACCTACCCTTCAAGGTTCAAGCAGGCTTAGTTCCAGTAGGCCATCTGGGATGATATACTAGAAAATCATTTGTTCCATCACCTCAATCGCTGGACATGATTTCGTGAAAAGGATACCCAAATTCTTAAATGTTTGTTTGGGCCTCAAGGGAGTGAGACTCAATGGAAAAGGAGTTTCAGTTACTTCATCTTAAAAACTATCATCCTTCTATATTTATTTTTGCTTTTGATGACTGTTGATAATGGAATAGGAGTTTGTTAACGCCTTAAATATTTCTTTTAGACTGATCACCACTGCTAGGTCATCTGCAAATGCTTTCATCCTGATGGGGGCTTGGTTGGGGTGTCTGATGCCCCACAGCTTCGCCTCTGCTGCTGCCAATAGTATTAACTGCAAAGTTGAATAGAACTGGGATATGGGATCACCTTAGCGGAGGCCCTGTCAAATTGGAATTATTATAGTTTAGTTGTTAACTAGGATGACTTTTTATAAGACCAGTTTATAGCGTATCTATCCAGGTGATAAAATGTGGAAGGATTCTGATGACATTCATTGCCGCCTGCAGGAATGGTCACACTACTTGATTGTAGGCCTTCTCCATGTCCAAAAACATGAGATATCTGTGCTCAGATCAACACACATCCTTCAGTGCATTTTGGAATCACTGGATTTTTTTCTATATAGTTTTAATCCCAATGAATTCATTTTAAGACATATGGATGCTTTGTGAGGTGGTACGCATCAGGTGGTTCATTAGGATTCATGTAAAAAATTTTATAAAACCATCTAGTACTAAAAAAATTTTATAAACAGAGTTCAACAGCGCAATTGGGCGCCAGATCCTAAGGTGTCACAAAGACTTTTTCTATAGCAGCATAATACGGTTTTGAGGCCCCATTGGGATTTGGCACTTGTGAGATATGCAGTGGTTTAACAGTTGGGTAAGTTCCAGTGCCACTCGTTTGTGGATTGCGTTCAACATTTCTACCCACATGTTGTCAGGGCCAGAAGATTTATTTTTGGCGCTTCCCTAAGCGCCTCACTTACCTCATGCACCATAACATCAGCGGTTAGATTGTGCTTGTCAGCAGTGATCACCCCTGGAGCACCAGCTTAGCCAGGGAAAATGGGGTTTCCATAAACCATACTATTGATCTGCAATCATGGAAGAGATCTCTGTAAAACCGCTCAACTTCCCGTTTGACTACACTAGGGTCACTAGAAATAACGCTTAAATGGTTTTTACCTGGAGGATCTTAGCATAGGTCCAGAGTTCTTTGAGACTAGTTTAGATCCCCATGGCCATCGTCCCTCAGAAGGCTTTGGTGACGGAAGGTTGCATTCTGCTATCATTTTTTATCCTGTTTTTAAAGAAGCGCTTGATACTGTTTTTGCTTTTTCCAATACTCTCGCCACCATGCTTTTCTGTCCTGCCACTCTCAATAAAGGCTATTCATGGCATCTTTCAGCTGTTTTGCGGCAGCAGTAAGATTTTAGGCCTTGGTCTTATAGTACTTGACACTATCCCTTATAAGCTTGTCTTTAGTTCTTTTCCAGCGATCTAGGGGATCAATGACTTACTTCTGATCTAGGCACGCAATGATACAATCAAACTCCCTTTCAATTGCGCGGCGACAGGCTAGGTTTAGAAATTTAGAGGAGGTATCTGTCACTCCTGAAGTTTTGGGGTGTCAACTAAATTAATGGCCACCTTAACTATCATATAATCGCTCTATGAAACAATTGAGACCTCTCTGTTAGAAGTAGCCTGCCTGATGTTGGACGAGACGAGAACATGTTAAGCTGTGAGCCACTTAATGGCTCATCATATTTTTTCTACTCCCACCTCTTAAGGTTCACAGGGTTATCATCCTCTTCATCTATCATAAAACACATCCTTGAGGTCACAAGGTATGTCAGCACCTCATCTTCTGCATAAGGGAGTTTCCCGCAGGTTGAATATTCCTAAATGCAATCATCCAAAAAACCAGGTAGCCTGATATAACTGTCATGGCGTTGGCTTGAACTTCTGATAGGAATCGCCATGACTGCCCGCTTCCTGGGATTGGGTGACAAATATACTGCAATCATACAAAGAACTTTAAAGTACTCTGTTATGGGCCATGGCCAAATGAATTTTGCTGGCATATGTATCCACTATGAATCACATATTAATTTTTCTTTTTCAACGCAATGATCATCATGTGGTGTGATCAAAGCGCTTGGCACTTTATATGAAGAGACCACTTGTGATGTTTAAAGTTTCTATTTATAATTTTGGGACTATTTCGCGCTGGATGTGGGCCTGAGTTTTGGATAAAAAAATTTAATTCAATATGGTTATTAGTTTTAAAATGGTGCGTTTTCCGGATCTGTTTTTTAATGATCTTCATCTCCCTAGCATTGATGGTTGGTAAGATAATCTATGGCCGCCCAAATCACGTATATGAGGTTTAGATGGATTGTGCATTTAATGGTGGGCGGAAGTTGGTTTTTACGGTGAACTTTATTGAAGTGAAGTGATGGACTGGAGACAGATGTTTGGTGTGATTTGTCAGGACTAAAAATTTGTTACTGGTCTTGGAATGCATTGGAAACCCGTCATCATCCCAGTCTCCTTGTCTATTGAGAGGGGAGCTGGTTCCAGCAAAAATGAGGCTTATGTCTTCGAAAAGGTGAGTGAGTAGAGGAAGGAGCTTCAGTCCCCAATGAGCCTTTAGTTGCAGCAGTTGCCGACTGTCCATGTGAGTTGGCTTGGTTTGAGTGCCCAAAAGATTTGTTGCCCTTTTTATCAGCCAACCAATTGACTGGAATTGCCGGTGAGGAGCTGTTCCTCTGGGGGGCTGATTGTTTAGTGCCTTTTTCCTGAAGACCTTTTGCAGGCTTTTTTGCCTCACTTTTTACAACGTAGCTCCTCCTTCTCCGACCACTCTGCCTGTGTGGGATATGCATGATTAGATGATGGATACGTTTCCTCATCCATAATGTATGATTTTAGGTTTGAATTATTAGATGGCTAATCTTTGGCCTATGGCATTTTACCCTTTCATGCGCCCACGCTTCTTGGTGGGGACACATACAGCTCCTGTTGCTAATGTTGCATGTACATGACCACCAATAGGTTGCGTGGGATCCATTCATTGGCTTTTAGCAAAGGAAGACTTTAGGCCTGACCTTAGTGTTCCTGCTGACCGGGTCATGCTCATAATCTTGGAGCGGTTTGCCTTACTTGTGATGGCACTGTTCCATTATGTGCCCCATCTGGTAACAAAAGCAACACACCTATTTAGCGTCCTCTTGTTCTACATAGATCACCATTTGGAGGCCTGGTATATGGATACGCCAGGGAAAGGCTATTTTGTTTATCTTCATCTAGGGCGCAGGCTTATACAGGGCATCTTTGAATGGGGACAAAGACACTTGGCGATATTATTGCCTCTTCTTGCTGAAATTCGCAGATCTAACTGTAGTATGATAGGCCACTGCGAATTTACTTGTGGACTCATTTGAGGGCACAGTTTTTCATTAAGTTTTGAAAACTTTCCCATTTTGCTGTCTGGTTCTAGTTAGTGGGTGGTCTCAATGAGCAGGTAGAAATCCTTATATTTTATTCCTACCTCCAACAGGTGCTTACGGTTAAATTTTATTGGGGAGCGAGTTGTTAATATCCACCTTTTGGTACCCAGGGGTTTTTTTTTTATTCTCCACTAGACAGTACGCTGTCAGCAGCCAGGTATATTATGACTATCAGATAAGCCCTCTCCTCTTCAACCAATCGGAGGTGGATGTGGATTGCATCCTTAAGGTAGTATTTGGGGACATGGTGGTCAGACAATCCGCCATTAATGAAAGAACAAATTAAGTAAACATGACTTCTGGAGCCTTTACACAATTCCATATGAGGGGTAGTTGCAGTGCTATATGACTTCTTATTAGCACTTAGTATGGGAGCATCCGCTGGGGGTTTCCCTTTAGTATCCAGCTGATTTCTCATCAATGCTGAATCAGTGGGACAATAAAACCCGTACTTGTTTCATATAGATACTCTTATTTTTTAGATGGTACAGCCATAGCTGCGCCAATTTTAAAGGCTTTCCATCCCAATGCTTTAATTTAAGAGGAGTCAAATTAATACCAGCTTAGTGAGGCCTCAGGGCTGCATGCCTCATGCAAATATTTTTAGGAGCACTTCAAACTTAATGGCTCTCCGCTGACACCAGTCACAAACTGTGACACTGTTCCACCTGGCGTTGGTTAACAGTCACGCTGCTTCTGATGGTGCCTTTTATTCACTCCATCAGAAGGCTTTAGCTGTAGTAAACCCTTACGCGGCATAGGGGTGGCAAGTGACTGAAAAAGAAATGACGGTTTTCATTCGTTAATAGGTTTAACCTGAATGCCCATCCTAAGCCAAACTTGAACAAGTTCTAAGATCATAACCCCTCACATGGCTGCTTCTGCTCGAGGCAGAATTTAATGCTCAATCCAGGCGTGTCTGTGTCAGGAGTGAACCCCGCCGCATCCCAGTCTGCTGCTACAATCAGGGGGGCGTGGACACACCAGAGATTCCAATTATCAAACAAGAATAAGTGATCATGCAAGATTACATGAATATTTTTTGTTATTCAAAATATAGTTAATTACAGATCTATCTATAGTGGTATTGGCGCTGAGCCAGTACTTAATCTCTCCAAAGCTAAAGTCATTAGCTCTCCTAATAGTAGTAACTTCTGGCAACCTTTCCTAAGAGGGCCCCCATTCCGCAGCTTTTTCCTTAGTCCATCCAGCTTGTAGCAAGTCAGGCGCCTTAGCAGGAGGGATCCACGTGTATAATCAGTGTAAGGCTTTGGTAGCCTAAACCCTTCCATAATCCACAGCAGCACCTCATCTGGATAAATTGTATTTTGTACCAATTGAGGGAAGCTTTGGTGGAAAGAGCGTGACATTTCCAGTTAAGCACTATTATAGCGTTAGGGAAATTTTTATAGGCATTTAATTCTGATAAGGAGGGATGTGAGCTCTTGACCAAAGTTTTTATCTTTGTGGGGATACCCACTTTTTTAACTCCATCGCATAATAGAGGTAATACATGCGTCCATCCATGTCTTTTCATCCTGGGATTTAGGTCTTTGCGGATAATGCCACCACCACCTGGTTTTCCACGGGCAGTTTCATCCATTTGAGAGCTTGCTAGTTGCAGATGAGCAACAATTTAAGGATTATTGCCAACTTTGTTGGGATTTCAGTGTCCATCCATCATTTTGTTGCCCTGGCGAAGAACCTAGCATGCCATGTGGCTGCTGTAATAAAGAGTTGTGGCTCTCAAGATCCATTGAGTTGTCATTACATATGAGAATTGCAGACTTTTCCCACTGGGGTATTTTCATGCAGAGATGCCTTTATGGTTCAACTTACCTTCTGCATCAGTGTATATTTCACTGGTGTGCTACGGGGTACATCGCTTATGTCTTGGATCACATCAGCAGAATTGAGGGTTTCCACCATTACTCTCAGTTATTTTGGCGATGGGTTTTGGTGGTCTGACAAGTCTAAATTGGTTCTTTAATAGATCATAACCTTATCAGGGTTTAAGCCTGGTAAGGGGTTAGTCAAATTTTGGATGTGAAAATTATTGGGAATACTTGAAAAAATTTTCACCGGATCTATAGATATCTGATATGCCATAATTTCCTTTGTTTAACTCATGGAGATGATTTCCCTGTATGGGTGGAGAACTGTTAGGGGCTGGCCCCCAGTAGGTAGGGCTTCCGCCACCCCTTATGAAGGCGAGTGCTCAGTGCTTGGGTCATTGGGCTAAGAAAGTAATTTTGAGGTATTACCCACTGGTACTGTTTCTTTGCTGCAGACTGTCTCATCGGTGGGAATGCCTGACTCCACTGGAGTGGTAGCTGCTGGTTCACCTTTTGGCTGAGAGGCCAGCTGAGTAGTTTATATTCCATAAATTAACGTTTGTATTTGTTTTTGTTGCGTTTAATGGGATGTTGATGGCCAAGTTCATATGGTGCTATCAGGCCTCATTGCAGACACTGTTACTAGCATCAGCGGATGCAACCCTACTGATTGGATTGACCATTCAGTGGGGAGATTTTGTCTCTTTTAAAAAAATTACTGGGGCTGTTAGTTCTATGGGCTATTTTCTGCTGGGCAGTATTCCCATTTGTAACTGTAGCAGTTGGAAGTAGCGTGTACTGCTCTAACCAGGTAAGTATGCTTGAATTAAAAATTCGCTTTTGCTAGACTTTATTGGGTCACTTTTTGAATCTCAAAAAGTGAAACTAACGCGCAAAAATAAGATAACAGTCCTGGGATCCCTTATAGCTGAAAGTTATCTCACAGATGCTGTTTTGGCATTCCAGTCAAGGGATCCAGAAGGACGGGACCTCATGCCTAAGATTGATTCTGGTAAAGCACCTTGTGGTTATTATTTTAAAGAGATAGGGTAATATTATTGCAAAAACCTGGTTACCTTTGAGATGCATTCCTAAGGCATAAAGTTTCATGATCCCCCGCCATGGGGCACCTTGAAGCAAAATGTGTCAATTCAATCAAAAGAGGGTATTGTTATAATGGGTTGACAACAGGAAGTTCCTACCTGAATTGGTCAATGCTTGATCTGCGCTAGGTCCAGATCAAATGGGAAATGGAGTAACCGTCTCCTTCACCTTTGTCAACAAGCAGCAGGCCCGTGGACATCACTTTCAGTGGATTTCACATTAAGTTAATAAAGTTTCATTTGTATGATGTTATGGTGGTTTTAGATCAATTCACCAAATATTCAATCTTTATTCTTTTCTTGACAGCCACTACAGCCAATGACATTGTACTATTGTTTGTAGAACATGTACTTATATTGTTTGAGGTTCCTCAGGAAATAATAAGCAAATGCGGTCATAAGTTTACCTCACGGTTCTTAGAGGCTTTGTGTGACATGCTAAAAATTAAGCCTATCAAATCTTCACCCTACCATCAAGTCTGATGGTCAAATGGAGCAAACTAACCAGTCTTTGGAGCAGTATCTCTGATGCTACACAACTACCTCTCAGAATACATGGGAAGCAAACATTTATTTAGCCTAATTATTTATAAAAACTTCCTCTTTCTGTCAACGGTGGTGTCCCTTATGTTTGCCATTTTGGATATAGCCCTGCTTCCACCATTGGTTCTCAAACGCGAAGTGATATTTCAGCAGCAGATACCTTTATGACACACATCAATAAGGTCCACCAACAAGTCCAGAATTAACTGGCTAAATCATTAATTGATGTCAAGTGTTTTTCAGATAAAAATCGAATTGATACACTAACTATTAGGAAGAGATTTTGGTAATGATGGACACTGAGAATCTGCACCTTAAGGTAACATATCAAAATTTGTTTGAAAGAGGAAAGAAATACTTCCTATTACCAAAGCCCTGAAAAACTGCTTTAGACCTATAACTACCCCTAATCAGAAACACGGATCATTTAAAAATTCCTCATTCTATCCTTTTATAGCAAGAAATCAATAGAGGTTGAGCCCATGATGGTAGAGGTTGCCCCGAGTTTGACGTAGAAAAGATTTTAAATGCAAGCCAAATTAGATGCAAAGTGCACTATTATCGACATTGAAGAAATACTTAGATTATTAGAGCATCTGGGTCCCCTCCAAAAGCTGCATTAACTATCAGTAATTACTGGAGGAATTTCACCAGGAACTTTAGATGCTCATGCAACTGCCCCACCTAAGCCACCACCATAGCTTCCATCAAACTTCCCACCCCAAACAAGAACCATGGCCTCTCAAAAGCACCTGTGGGAGCGTTAGCCCTGCCTGTCAAGGAAAAGTTAATGTAAGGCCTCAGGTGCCAGCCATCAATAATGGCAGGGGTGTACATCCCTTTATAATCAATAAAGGGTTATAACCCCAAGGCCTTCCCCTCACCCAGACTTTTGATCTAGGGCATACACTGGATGATAGATGGGTAGCCGCTGACCCTCCCTGCTTGCCACAAGCCTTTCCTTTTCCAATCCTCAGCACATACCAATCCAAGTCTTGAAATCTTAATAGTTTTATTTAAATAAAATTAAACAACTTATGAAGACTTTAGGAAAATCAAGAATCACCACATCACACTACCCATCCCTGCCAACAGGTGGCTCATCCAGAAGCTAACCTTAATAGCGAAACTATACCTAATAAGTCAAACTTAGGTAAAAATCAGAAAAAGAGTGTGAAGTTGGGGATTGAACCTAACACCCTCTTCCAAAAATTGAAAAATCGAATTTAAAAATTTGGAATTTTGGAAAATCAACCTAAGAATATCATAAAATAATGGCTGATACTATCAAGGGGAAATAGTGTAAAAAACCTTTAACTAATAGAAATTTTTTAAATTATTCCCTACTTTTGCGTTTCTGCTTAGCAGCTCTTCCATCACATCATAAGACTCAGAACCCTAGCTAATGGTAGGTTTCTCAGCGTAACAGTTTTCTTGACTGATGCCAAAGTATGAAAATGGGCCCAAAACAGTAAACTAGTGGAGATTTAAGAAATGAAATTGAGGCTAAAATAAACTACTTCATTGAGTTAGAAAGCATCGATACATTTAGGACGTATGATGACTTGGTGCCTCAGAAACCTTCTTGGCCCTGTATGAGAAATATTTTTCACTTCCTTCTGGATTGACTGCCTGTCAGCGCCCTCATTGTTCTACATTGTCCTTGCGACCACAGCAGTGGGCGTCACGACTCTCAAGGTTTGGGAAGTTGGGATAGGATTCCTTGAGGCATCTCTATTTATTCTCATGTACGTGATACTAACTAAAAAGATCGTGTATCATTGCCATCAGGGTAAGGTTCTGTTTGCACTGAAAAAGAGTTGACTTATTTAGGCTCAATTTGGGAGTAGGGATTTAAATCACTCATAATCTCAGATCCTGACAACGCCCCCCTTAAGATCAGTTGGGGGTATAGGGCAGAAGGAAGCAGCCCAGTATTCAGTATACCACTGTCTCTTGATTGACATCAGCAATGGGAGACACCATCTTTACCTTATGAATGAACTTATAGAGTCCATACTAAAGAACGTTGAGTTTGTTCTGTAGCTTTTTGGATTGATGGTGATAAGAGAACAAGGTCGCCTAATTTAAAAATTGTTAAGGATGGTAGCTGAAATTTAATCGGGATGTCTCACTTTCTGTGGTGGTGACAATGCCTTGCCTTTCTAGGGCATGAAGCCATAAAATTTCATTGGCTAAGCTTTCATAGTTAGATCAGATATATTGGGTATGGAGGTATCAATCAGGAGCTGAATGCCACTTGGTAGACGGGGAGCACGCTCATATAGAGACTTAAAGTGGAACATAATGACAATTTGATGGTAGCTTATTTCGTAAGCAAGCAAGGTGCTGGGTAATACTGATTCCAGTGAGTAGGATTGGAGGTGGTCATCTTCTGCAAGATAGAGATGAGGGTTCTGTTAGCACGTTCCACCGCCCCAATGGCTGATGGGTTGTAAGGGGCAGTGTAACTCTGGTTGGCTCCAAAAACAAAGTAGGTTCTTTTGACTACCTGCGAAGTGAAATTTAGCCCATTGTCAAAAGTAAAGTTTGTGTGAACCCACGTTGGGTTAAAACAGTTTAAATATTTATAGGAATGTGGTTTTAGTGTGGCATCGGGGCAGAAATCGCTTTAATCCATTTGGTCAAGTGGTCCATAGCTAAGAGGATATATTTATGGCCATGCAACCTATTGGGAAGTGGGCAACTAGATGGATGCTAAAAACTAAAGGGCCTGACAGGGCAACTACTGAGTGCTGATATTGTGGACTGGCTCAATCTTACAATCAGCATGTCATATATGCCTTCAGGTCTTCTTGGATTGTTTCTACCATTCAGTCCCAGTAGCATCAGTTTTTACCATTTGGAAATTTTTTCACTGCCCGTGAACATGGTCACATGCCCTTCTAGGAAAACACCGGTTCAGGAGGAAAAATGGATATAAGGAAGCCATTTCTTATTGGCTTTCTTATACAGCATACCTTCCCTAATTTGAGTGTATTTGGTCATTTTTCAGAGCTTGGCTTGGATCATAGGAGTTTCCAACTCCCATTGTTCTGGACGACTAATTAGACAACATAGTAAGTCCTCCTTTGGGTTAAAGCAACCAGTACTGGCATCCTAGATAGACCATTGGCATTATGGTGAATTGCTCCTAAATAATGGATTATAGTAAAGTCTTAGTTCTGCAACTTTAGGGCCCATCTAGTTAGTCGGCCATCTGTTTCATTTAGTTGCTGAAGCCATTGGAGCGAGGAATGGTTAGTGATGATGATGAAGTGGGCGCCATAGAGGTGGGACGGAAGTGCTTGATTTCTAACTAATATGCCAGGTTCTATCACTCAGTAATGCTACAGTTCCATTTGATCTTGTTCAAGGTCTTGCTAAAGTAAGCTTATGGATTATTATCTAATTTTCATTGTGCTGGCTAGGATGGCCTCAACGGCAACATCAATCACATATGTGAATAGCAAGTAGATCCATCAAAACACAAATGAACTAAAATGTGTTTTGTACAAAGAGCGTTATTTAATGCATCAAACGCCTGCTCCTATTCAAGTTGCCACTCGAAGGGCACATTCTTTTTCAGGAGATATAACAGGGGCTTAGCTAGGTCAGAAAATCAAAAGATAAACTGATGATAATAGCCCACCATACCCATGAATACCTGAATATCCCTAAGGCTCTGGGGGCGTGACATCCTTCTAATAGCGTCAGCTTTGACTGTAATAAGCTGGATACCAATTTTAAGAGACCTTGTGCCTAAGGAGTTCCATTTCTGATCATAATGTAAAACATTACAAAAGGTTTGATTTTTATCAAAGCCTTTTTAATATAATTGGAGAATTCCTGGAGGTGTTCTAGATGACCGTTGAAAATTCACAAAAAGACGGTGATATTGCTGAGGTATATGAGGACCTATGATAACTTCAAGTCCCCTAGCATCCCATCCATGGCGCGTTAAAAGGTGGCTAGTGTGTTGAAAAGGCCCAGGGGCATCCTTATGAGTTTAAGTAGTCCTTTGTTAGCTATAAGCTCATACTTGTCACAGACTTTGAGACGAGCTTCACCTGCAAATATCCCCTAGTGAGATCCATTGCAGAAAAGTGTTGCGACCTGACTAGCAATTGGATAAAGTATTCATTTTGGTAAAATATTCCTGTCTTTATTGGTGATGGAATTGATCTAGCGGTAGTCCATCACCACGAGATGACTGTCATATTCTAGTTGTTAACCTGAAAAAACCTTTGACAACCATCAGATTAGGTCGATTATTCTCTTAATTCTCAAGATAATACTCCAAATTCCTACCTTAAAGCCTATTGCAACTACAAGGCTCAGGCTGATTTTATTAAATGTCAATATATTCTGAATACACTATCTGAAGCGTGGGCCAAATACACACAGAGCTTCAAGGCCTACTGTCACACCCAAAACTTGGCAATTAGTCCTGATTTCTCAGGACAAATATTATTATCCAACATAAGAAATTGTACGGGATTGACTCAAAGATAACGTCTAAAAGACATATTGAAAGATAGACGTTAAAAAGTAATCAATTTCCAACCCTAGGGTGACTTTTGTATGTTAATTTTTGTAATTGGCATTATACCACTTGTACATGGACCACCTGAATAGGAGTATCTAGTGCTATCATGAGACGCCTGCCGACGTCCTGATTAGTGGTACATCATCTACTTTATTAATGCAGAAATTTCACAGAAGATGTTATCAGCAGTATGTTGAAAATCAAATCAAGAGAATCCTAGGACAATTTTGCATGTTCTTATTGAAATTTTTGTCTATGAAATCCTCCCAATTTTGAGTTTACTTTGCCACCAATAAACCTAGCAATAGGTCTCACTCATATCAGTTCAAGGGTTGAACTGAGGTGGTAAGATAATTTGTTGAAATTATGTGCTTGAATGTGTCCAGGAGATTCCCTAGAGGTATAAAAACTGGCGCCTGGCCTAATGATTGATTATTAAATAAATATAATCTAATAAAAGCTATATTATTTTAAATCTTTCCTGATCTTTATTTGAATCCTAACTTTGGAGAACTTGACGACAAGCTGGAAGCTGCCAAATCCACAGCTTATATATCTACATGCCTCATAAGAAGTTCCCAAATACAAAGGGAAAATTACGCCTGAAATTGACTAGAAGAGTCAGGGATAATTTAATAAGCCTATTGAGTTTCTGAACAGTGAAAATACCATAAGACACTGGCAATATTAAGGATAATTCAGTTGAGCTTTGTCCTGATTAAGTGCGCAGGATTCCATTATCAAGCGAGCAATCTTTGGATTTTACAACTGGTGCTCACTCAAAAATTGGTGACTTTCTCCAGAATTGATTCACATATCCAGTTTCTGGAAGATTTGGCCAGACAAGAAAGTGGCAATGAGGTGAAAACTAGTAACAAGAAAATCTCATATTATTTTAACAACAGCCACCAAGGCTCCAAACCGGGTACTTCCTACTCCCTGGATCTTATCACAGTGGGGGAGCTCATGAAGATACAACAAGCCCTATTGATCTTACATCTGAAAGCATAAAAGCTATTCTGAAAACCCTATATCGGGTTTTATAATTGGCACTTCACAAATTGATCCTTCTTTGGCCTGTTCTACTACCTTAATGATCAG